>NDXB01000467.1:37404-56143 GCA_002631895.1 Agapornis roseicollis | reverse complement strand
GATCTTTTAAAAAAAAAAAAAAAAAGACAAATAAATTAAAATGCCAGCTAGCTCAGCAGGCACTAAATGCTGATTAGAAAAGTCTTGCTTTGGGTGCTGAAGGTTTGGAGGAAGGAGGAAATGAAGCAACTAAATGGTATTAATATTTTAAACCTGAGAGTTTTAGCTACTGCATTTAAAAGTTGGCAGTGGTACCTTCTAATCCCAAAGCCCAAGTGCAGAGTATTACCCCGCAGACTGCATTCCCACACTCGACAACTCCCTGAAAGCTTTCCTGCATGTGTGCCAGTTTTATCAGCTACCTGGAGGACTAAAAGAGAACTCGCTCACTAATTCCCAACCTTACAGCAATCCTGTTCTGTTCCTTGAATGGCAGGGTGAATAGTGCACCGTCTTTAGAAAGCCTTTGCTTGCTCAGCTACACCACCTTACTTCACTACAAGCTCTGAGCCAAGCCATAATACTTAGAAGAAGCATCAAAAGCATTCAGTGGTGGTCTAATTCTGCTCTCCCTGCTTCACCCTGAGGTGTGTCTGCCTCTGCCGTGAACACTGAAAGCTGAAGAGCAGTCCACAAAAGAATGATGAAACAATGCAGGCCAAGACATGAAGAATATGTTAGTATCCAAGTAAGCCTGCAGGAAGAATTTAGAGAGTCAGGATAAAAATAACAGAACTGGGACATAGCCAGAAATGAGGAATAACGCTAGACAACGTCAGTGACAATGAGTGATGAGGATTCCCAGTTGTATGTCTAACACCAAAAATATCTCCACAAGGAACAACCTGCCCCCAGCCCTGAAAAGAGCGAGCTCAGCACTGAAATGCCGGAACTGCCATTTCAGATAAAATCTAGGTCCATGCAGTCCAGTACGTGCCTATGACAGTAGCCAGTGTCATACCCTGTGCTGCAAGGACAGTAAACCCTGCTGTAAGGAAGAATGGATGTAGTCTAGCAAAACAACTGATGTAGCTGGAATAAATAGATGAGATTTCAGACACAAAATCTTTTTCAGGTTAAAAATCTAGTCTGTTATAGTCCAGTTTTATCAGCTGATTTACTAACCTTGCTTCATTTACACACTAACACCATTATAGCCACACAACACTATTGACTGCAATCTGCTCTAGTAAATTTTAGGATGATGTGGTCCTACACCTTCTAGGTTTCATCCTAATTTCTAGGATTAAGGCTTGAACAGCAGGTTTCTCACCATCAGTGAAAGACCTGTCACTGGCTCAGGTGTCAATGGCTCCTGTGCAGCACAGTCTTCCCAACACCACACTGAACCATCTTCTTGGTCCTACACCAAGGAGATAAGGGGATACCAGCCAAGTAAAAGTAAAATTTGACAGATTTGGTATAATCAATATGTATGTTTAAGAGTTCTAGATCCTCTGCTCTGTGAGTTCATCCGTAAATGCAGCATTTCTCCAGGTCTGCAAGGAACATGATACCTACCCTTTCATCTTGTCCTCTTTCAAGCAACAAAATAAGACTTCATATTAAGATTTTTTTGGGGAGGGACAAACTTATTGGAGTTTTGGCATAGCATCACCATGTACTGAATCCATTATTTTTCCAAATCACAGCTTCCCTTGGATTCTGTCACGGAAAAGCTGACACACCGGATAGACCAGGGAAGAAATTAGCTCATATGCAATCTGTTACTCTCTCTCTTCCTTTTATTTTTTTTTTTAATTTAGAGACACCTGAAGCAGTTATAAAACAGACAGCAGGTGTCAGATCCCCACTGAGTATAACCTGGCACAGCTCTGCTACAGTCACTGAGTAGAATGAGTCTATATATTGAAACCTATTGAGAAGATATCCTGTGTATCTTAAAACACCAGAGTCGACATGAAATAAAAGAGAAAGGGGCTTTCACCTCATCTGTTTAGATCTCCAGCCTAATGAATATGTGACTCCTCTAACAAACACACTTGCCAAAATGAGCCTAGCTGAGTCAGAGAGGTGCTGTGCCACCCATCTGCCCCTGCCGATCACCCTCCTCCTCCCGAACACACACATTCTGCCCCAGAATATGCCTTGCTCTGCTGCCACTTTCCTATGTCAGGAAAATAGTCCCCTGCACCAGGAGAAGAAACAGAAATATAACTTAAGCCAGCTTCCAAAAATCAGTTCTCTACCTGCATATTTTATTTCCAAGTAAAATGGTCCACATTCTGCTATTCCTGAGATCAACAGAAACCTGAAGATTGCTGTTGAAGACAGCAGGGCAGAACTAGGATGTGAATCAGTACTCTCCTGCTGCAGCTGAACATGCAGCATATTTTGGCAATATGTAATGTGTGGTCTTGCTTTTTCTTGTGCATATTGTACTGTATCATGAACACATTATTTAACTTTGGGAAACATCAGAACTCTTCTTCATTAGCTACTTTATCATCATCATCATCCTCTGTGAGGTCAATCCATAGCTCCTTCCTCAAACAGAAGTGTCAAAAAATTGGATTTAGAGGAAATGACAGTCAAGTGCTATTTTGCCTGGCTGTCAGATGATGAGAAAAACCCTATGGTATTTACATATATAACAGCTGAGAAACTTCAGTACTCTCTCTCCTAAGTGCAGAACCCAGTTAAAAAGATAATTTCTACTCTGAAAGGCTGGGGTTTGCAGCCTGGAGCGGAGGATGAAGAACAGCAGCAGCGCTGTTCTCCATGGATCCAACAAAAACTGCACAGCATAGGCAGGACCTACATACTGCCCTCCACTGTGGAGTGCAGCTTTCCAAATTTGGCCCATTATATGCAGTATTTGGCCTCCTAATCTCTCCTCAGGACTAGCAGACGCTTATGAACCAGACTGAAGAAACTTTGGGAATTCTCAACTGTGTCATACAGCAACAGAAATAATCCATAAGACTGGACACCCCTGAAAAGCTCTGGCGTGGATGCGGTTATTTCTAAAATCAGAGTGGACTGTGGTCAATAGCCTTTGGGGATTTCTGTTGGGTTGGGAAAGTTTAACAAGCAGACATTCTGGGCAAAGGATTAAAAGGCTTCTATTATTACATGCCAGGAATAAACACAAGGTGATTCAACTCCATCCACTTAATGCTTTCTTCTTCCAGTCACATCTTTAAATGCTACTGGCCATCACCTAGGATGTGCCTCCCTAGGATAAGCATTTTTCCCGTTCAAAGGTGGTTCCTCACAGTTGGATTTGAAGGACCATCCTGTCCCTCCTCTCCTCTCAGCCTCTGCTTCCTTTGGCAGCATTCTGGTGCAGATTTTCTTAGATAATACAATTGCTTTAATGTTTTTAAACTAAAGACTTCTTAACTTGAAAAATGGTCTTTTGAAAACTGCCACATTTTACTTTTCAACATTTTTCATTTTTGCAACATTTTAAATGCTAATTCTTTTATCAAAAAATGTTACTGGAACTGTTATCAAAATGGTTATAACTGTAGTAAACCCCCTCAGAACATGAAAAACAAATCCATTTTGAATGCTGTGAAACAGAAAAAGCATCAAAACTCCTATACTGAAAGGGTAAGTTGAAAAATATTTTCCAGCCCAGCTCTTTGGAAAGGCAGGCAGTTAACCCACTCTGCTGTGTGCTTCCCCTCTCCTCTCTTCTCTGCAAAGGCAAGCACTGAAATGAGGCTGGTGTTCATTCCCTTTCAACATGGACACAACAGACACTGAATTTTCTACAGCCTAGAAGCCTACCTACCTAAAACCTACCAACCAGAGTTTCTAGGGGGCTAGTTATTCACATGCAAATGGTTTCATGTACAAATTATGAACTACACAGCTGAATGACATTCTGAATGGACTGCTTTACCAGGGCACAGAGTGCTAAGGGGTCCTGATGACATCCATACAACCACTGCTGCTGCATGCACACCTCAGTGTAACTGCTTGGGTCTCTTCACAGAGCTATTTAAGCTGTAGGAGCTAAGCTAAATTAATAGGAATTAGGGATCCTACTTGCCTTTTGCCTATAAAATACCAGTGCTAATTAACACTTGTATGCAAAATCAACAACAAAAAGGAAGAAAGCAAAACCCTTCTTGAGACATGAATTAAGATCTTTTTAACGGTTCTCAGCTGTCACAAAAGTCCGATCTCTCTTCACTCCCTTGTTTAAATGCTGAGAGCACAGCCTTACAGAGGTTCAATGTAATGACGACCTTTTTAGTTGTCATATTGCATGGAGCCAGTGATGGCTAAAGCTCGATCTCCAGTTAATCACTTGCTCCTGCCAGCATGGTAAAGCTCAGCATCCTGAATCTCCAGGACAGTTGTGCTAATGGAATAAGAAAAAAAGTCAAGAGAGATGCTATCTGAGCCTGCCTGATGAGATTGCGGTTTGCAGACAACCCTGGCTTATCTTAGATGATGAACTATCAGGGATAAAGAGAATGCATCAAGTCTGTTTCCCCAAGACCTTGACTTGATGGTGGTAGGGGAATATGAATAACATCTAGGCAGCTCAATACAGATTAAATGAGGAACTGGATAAGATCATGGTGTTAATGAATATTCACTTTAAAAATATCCTCAAATACCTAGTCCAATAACCACGCAATGCAAAGGATTAAGCTTCTGGTATTTGCTATTTTAGGACAGGTAAATTAAGGGTAAAATCAAGGACTCCACTCTAAATGTAATGTGCATATGCAGATATCCATCATTCTTTCTATGTGTATTTTTTACAATGATACTTAACTTTTACATAATCAAAAACTATTATGTATCTCAAAACGCTTCACAAAGCTTGGTCACTATTGCAATTTCCACACATAGGAGGAAACTGCAATAAGTACTTTGCATACTTTGGCTAAGATTATAAAACCAGAAAAAGGAAGATCCAGAATCAGATTCTCAGACCCTTCTCTCCTCAGATTCACAAACACACAACTATGTATCCATGATGTTAACAAGAAACAATTTAGTAAGAAAGACACAAACAGAAATCTTGCAAAATGAAGACAAAATATTGTCCAACACATCTATGATCTTATTAAAATTATATATTCCATTTGATAACTGCCACTGAGAAACAAATTTTAAAACATCTGCCCTAGGTATGCAAATCCATAATGTGTAGAGACATGCAAGGATTATTAATTTATGCAAATATGCCTGAACAAGGTACTGTAATGTACTGCATTAACATATTGTATTATTTTGTATCCTAATTATTATTATCCTTATTATCCTGTATTATATTGTATCCTAAACAACATGCTTTACATTTATCTAGCTTTAAACACCAAAAAACCACATGGTAGGGCACCTAGCAGTGGAGGTGGGGTTGAGCTATGGTTCAGGCTTGCTCCAGTAGCAGCTTATGGACTGTAACTTCTTGGTGCAAAATTAGTGCAGAAGTTCACAATGAAATATTTTTCTAATAGAGTCAATGATACTTTAAGAAGCCCACAGCCTGGACTGGAAAAATCTGCAGGACTGGGTTCATTCCACAGTGGTGGTTAGAAGAATACCTTATTACTGATGTAAGACACTGCTCCATAATCTTTGAATGCTTTCTCTCAGAACCCCACTAATACCAATTTCAATTAAAAATTCCTCTTCCATTAAAATCCCAGCTACAGAGTCATAATACAACAAACACACAGTTCTAAGGCTAAAAACTTGGGAAGATAGCATGGTTTAGAATATTTGCTTTCAGAACCCCAGTCACCTACAGCTAAAATCCAGGACTATTTCTCATTCCACCTGCTGTTCAAGCCACACTATCAAGTAAAGGAGAAATAACAGTAACTATTTTGGGATCCTTCTAAATGGATTAATGCTCATGTAACCCAGGCTTTCAGAACGGTTCTAATGGCATAGCTGTGAGGTTTTGTTTGCATTTGTGTCCAAACCTTTTCATGACTAGCATTGGTTGGTTGAGAAATTTCCACTGAAGGGTAATTCATCAGAAGTAAATTATTTATAGGAATTGTTCTATATTCGATCTTAAATCAAATATAATTCAGTTTAGGCATTTAACAATAAGGCTTCAGGTTTCATTAAAAACATGTTTTGTCTGGAAAGCTTAATAAATAGTACTTATTGAAGTTTAAAATGGCAAATTTTGAAACGTTGTTAAACCCATGATGATCAAAGGACATAAATGAGCAAGATTTGCCTTTAGTAGACCAACCGGTATAGAAAGATAAAATGCAAAACATAAGGAGCATAAACCCTATTCAGATCCAAAAGACTAACACCAGCTTTCAAAGCTACATGCAGGTTTAGACTAACAGCTCTGAATTTAACATTTTTATCCAATAAATTAGCCAATTTCAGGCAACAGGCTACCGCTACCTGTAGATCCGTGGTGAGTGGTACTAGCAATAGCAATATGCTCTCTCCCTCAGTGGGACAGAGAGATAACTAATTATTGCCTATAGGGTGTGAAAGAGTTCACAGGCAGCAGAATGTAAGAAGAAATACAACATACTATAAATCAATATTGCTATACTGAGCCCGTGATTTTTAGTCTAACAGTTACAAATTTTAGTTACAAAGATCTTTCTTTGAAATGGTTCTGAAGGGCTCTCTTGAGGATCAGGGCTGATAGGTTAGAGTGGCTATTTCTGAAAAATGTTCTCCCACTGTTAACTGAATGTTTCTACTTATTGAATGTCGGTGTGAGTTCATTGCAGTAAGTGGCAGGTTTCTGGCCTCACCAGCTTTGGTTCCATGAGGGCCTTTGCAGCTCTGGATGACTGGTCCATACTCTGGACTAAGCATGTGTTAAATCCAGGACTTTGGATGGTTTTATTGTGAGTGACTTTTTACTAGTGTGACTATAGAAACCAGGCCATGTGTGTCATAGTTTTGTTAAATAAATTGTGTTTCTGATGATGAATTTAGAAAGGTTGTTGTAGAAGTAGTCTGAGGACTACAGGCATTTTAGGGAATGAATAAGTTTTGGGAAAACATCTTTTAATGATGTCATTTTTTTCCTACAAAATTTAATGGTTTTCTGTTCAAGTTTCTGCATATGGTGTTATGTCATAAGCAAGTGTATACAATAGGCACGTTTGTGCACAGAGAAAAGGGTATATTGTTATTTTGCATCAGGTGCTTTGATGTTTCACATAAAGATATGATCTATCTCCCTTCAGTAGTAACTTTTGAAAGAAGATACTTGGACTGACCCTCTATGAATCCCTTGGAACAGCCAGCTCAACATTTTCAAAATTTTGGAGTTTCAACCTATATCATAGATGGAAAAAAGAAATTTTGAATAAACAAAATGGGACAGCTCTTCATTCTCTGTACCTTACTGTACAAACATCATCGGTTACAACAACAAAGGTAAGTCCTTTCCACCAAGGCCTTAAGTTCCTTGGCATTCCTTTTCTGCTGCTGAGTGGGCCAATTACTAGACAAAAGAGATTAATAAAGATTGCCACCCAGGGTTGGTACAACGTACATGAATGCTCTGCACACTACTTTAGTCAAAGCTGAAACTAGGATCCACAGGTCAGAGCTGCTTCTTTAGAAACGCAGGTACAGACTGTGCCAGTAAGGGAACTGTCAACCTCTAGCCAGCTGGGAGCATGGTGCCAGCACAACAGACTATCTTGATACCAAATGTCTTCTAGTTTTTAATGGCAAAAGTAAGATCAGGCTGGTTATGCCTCACAAGCCTCTAGGAAATAAGCAAGTATTTTAACTCTCCATTACCACCTGGGAGTTTAGCACATGCAAAGGTGAAAGCAGCATCAAAACAAGACCCATACCCAGCAGCTGTTGCTTCCATATTCCTTGCTTAGGCCACTGTGTCTCTTTCCATGTGGAATATTCTTATGTGAAAGCTGCTCTTTGAGAGGCTTACAGTAGTTGAGATGAAAATACCAAGTAAAAAAGACTTAATTCTACACATTATAGACTGTAATTGAAACACTATGAGCAGCTGCTGTTTGAAAGTGGACACAACAGGCTTAGTGTCTATGCAGTTTGGAGGCAGAAAACATTTCTGGCAGCCCTTAGGATGGCTGAGGCTGGTTTTACTACACACAAATGCACATAAATCCAGCTTTTCTGCAAAGCAATGTGTAGTCTCTTTCTCACACACACACATCGTATTTCCAGTCATTAGAAGTCGCTCATTCAGGTTAGTATTAGAGGAAGTGTTATGGCTGCTATATACATAAGTTTCCCCAAATATGTGTTATTCTTCTTCCTGGAAATTCCATCTTAGAAAACTGGAGTGTTGAATACATGTGTCTTGCTTTTCTGGAGATCTACTTTTCCATTCCATATGCACAGGTCGATGCTATAATGCATGTGCAGTGAGCCAAATATTCCAGGATGACCTGCCACACATGCACTGTATCAACAATCTGCCCACAAACAGTAAATCATAAGCATTTGAGGCACATTAGACTCAAGGTACATGAATGGATTAATCATGCTGATCAATGTTTCTTGGTAGCATCAGACTACCTGGGATGTGCCTCCTTCCCTGTGCACATATTTCCGTGAGGAAATCCTAGACAGAAATACAGCCATGCCACCAGCTAAAACCGATGTGAAAGGCACAATGGTACATGAGTACCAAGTGGTACTGTCAGGTTCGACTTTGTACATAGCTGCGTTCAGACAGCCTAAATTCCATTAACCTCCAAAGCCTATTAATTAGTCACTCTGATGGCCTGAAATGAAGGGGCAGAAAGCAGCAAACACAGGGATTTCCGCAGAACTTAGGCTGTTTAAGTGTGGCAACAGTTCCTGACTCAGCAAATTGTTTTCCTTCTTCAGGTCCCATTTTCTCATCTTAGAACAAGAAAAACAAAAATTGGTTGCTTGCCCTCTCTCAGTGTTGTGATGCTCCTAAGAACTACATAAAAATGCTTTGAGACAGCAGCATAAAAATAACTAAGCAAAACGTTATCGTAAGAAGCAGACTTACTAATAATCAATGTTTTTTGAAATAACGAGGATAAAACTGCAACGAGTCTTTCTCAGTTCTTTGCAGCATAAGATTATCACCATTTGTGAGGTCAAAGAAAAAAACTACAACCCTACCTTGGGATATACAACTAAACATATCAAAGAGGTTATTTGTGTCCATCTGTAGCATCTGGCACTGGCCACGGCCAGAGACAGAATACCAGACCAGACGGACCAATGTGCATGGAAATTCTTATCATCTTCTGTGATTAATTTCTTCCTTCAGGTTGGATATGTCTCTTCTAATTGTGTATCAGCATCTAACCAAAATTGGTGCTGACATATCATTGATTGTACTATGACTTTATCTGCAGCTCAGCATTCTGGGACAGTTCAGTCCCTTGCTTACCTCAACTCTAATGCAGGATTTCTTTATCAGTGAATTTCTACATTCACTCATACATTTTCCAAGCCTTGTCCTCAGAGATTACCGACAGAATCCATGACTCAACTCTTAATGTGAACCAAAATCTTTTGTAGTTCTGAATCTTTGCTACTATAAGACTGTAACCTACAAGACTGTAGACTGTAAGACTCCAAATAATTCTTTAAAAATACAGTCTCATCCACGAATTTATAAGCCTAGGCTTGCAAGGCAGGAGCCTACAACCTCCCCACAATTTTTTTTGAATGACTGCACTGTTTTCCTATGATTCATTCCAACCCATGCAGAGCAAAGATTATTTAAACAGCAAAGATAACAGAAATCTTGTCTTTTACAAGAGCCATCCATTTCATTTTTGTTTCTTTGCTTGAAGATCATATAAGCAATAACAATTATTTTTATAATTATTTTATTTATAAATTACTTATTTTATACGTAATTAGAAATGGTTAGCACTGAGGCATAAAATAATGACATTGCATTGTCACACCACATCAGGGAGTCTGCTGCTATATTTCAAACTTCTTCACTAACTAGGACTTCAGTGAACACAGTCAAGTTCAGCAACATGAAGGCCAGGGACTGAATCAATGTCTCCAGAAGGCAACCTTATATCCTGGAAGGTTAAAGAAAAGGGTTGCTGTAGAATGGTGGCTCAGTCTGTGAAATGGGATAAAAGAAGAAACAAAGAGCTCCTGCAGATATGACTGCTTTGTCTTTATTCAGTATTTAGAGGGAAATAACCTCCACATACAGCCCATAGCCCTTTCTTGAATCTAAAGTCGGCTTCCCTATGGACATAAATGACGCATAATCCTAAACCTCTGCAGAAACGTAAAAAACAGATGCTGCTTCTGAAGAGAAGCAAGCTTCCCTGAGGAGAAATACTACACATATCCCTATGTACACACACAGCGATGCCCCGGCAAAAATGCCAACTGTTCAGACACTGCATTTGAACAAAATGCTCCTCTTTGTCTCCTGTTGTGTAACAGAGGAGTGCAGGCAGGGCAGGCACACACCCCAAGGCACCACTGCAGACTGGAGTACAGCCTAGCTTTTACCTGGGCCTGCCCCACTGACCTTCTTAGCAATACAAACAAAGCATTTCATAGCTCTTCCCATGGTGATCTGCAGCAGAACCCACCCGTTCTCCCTCCACAGAAAACGCATTTTTTAAACAAATGCCTGTACTCTTTAGACTGTAGGCAATATGCTAAATACATTAATACCTTGTTCCAGATATTTGCAATAAGACTTCCAAGAGCACAGGCAATGGTAATAAATAGATAGATAGACAGACGAACGGACAGACAGATAAGCCAAATGCATATTTTAATCATCATGGTAACTGGATATGCAAAAACATACGGAATACTTTGCAGTCTAAGTTCAAGGTAAAAACTGTGTGTAGCTAAATGACCACTGTAAATTAAACACCAGTAGCACTGGGATCCGGTGGGCAAGTTGCAGACCCTACAAGCCTTCTGTGGAGCACCCTCAACCTCCTCAGCTCAGATCAAGAGGAGGCAGCAGAGCAGTCTTGCTGCTGAGCTCTGATACTGCTCCTTCTTTTCCTGTTTCTTTAGTGTATTTTTTCCTTCTTCTTCAAATTGTCTGTGTCTTTTTGTTGAGAACTATTTGGATCTTTAATGGTTCTTCTGATATCCTTACCTCCTTTATTTCTGATCGAAGAGAAAGAAAGAATGGGAATTGTACCCTTGAGTGATTTACACTTCAGTTTAATTTCCATCTTTCTCCTCTCCCTTCCCTCTTCTTTCTCTTGCTAGGAGAATCACCTTGATTATTTTGCTCACAATTTCTGGCAAAATGAATTGATTGAACAGTTGTAGACAACATCTAACTTGTGACAGAAACAGAAGACAGTGAACAGGGACACTGAAAATAGAAACTAGGCTGATGTGGTCATCTCTTTGGGTCACTGATGTAAAAAATCACCCCAGATTTCTGGAACCAGGGAAGAGAAATGCATGTCCATAATGCTCCTTGAAGCAGTAAATGAAACCATCATGAGCAGCAGAGAATCATTCGCTCTCAGAAAGAAATGACTCAAACAAAACACTGAATTTAACCACAAAGTCCAGGCATTCCCCATTTTTCTGGCATTGTCTTCTTGGGAAAAGGACCAATATTTCTTTGCAGAACTGGTTGCATAAAAAGGCTGATCCTTCCCAGGGCATTACAAGGATGAATTCCCAGGACTTTATCCAAAGAATGCACCAAGAGCCGTGGCACTGTGATGGTCCCTAAATTCTAAGGACCAAATATTCTGGCTGAAGTTCAAACCATATTTCTGTTATGGTGGGAAAGAACAGTAACAATGCAGTGCTTTTCCTTTCAGATGGGTCATGATAGGATCTAAAGAAATTTAAATATTCATCAGATTTCTGCAGTACAGCATAGGAAAACTGAAACACATGGGAGTATATGATGTGCCCCTAAAATTCAGCATCCAGTATGTCAAGGTAAGTCAACGGCAGAGCTAGGGAAAAAGTTTAGGGATTCTTGCCCTCACTTCTGCTCCATGCTGCTGATGAGAAAAAAATCCTCTTTAGCATTCATTTCCCATTGCCACATGGGATATGGCTTCACTGACACTGGTGGCAAAAGTTGTCACCATGGAATGCACAGAAGGCTCAGGTTTTCACCATTTCTGTAGATCAGTTATCAAGTAGGACAGGCTGCTTATTTGGCCAGTGTCTATTTTCCTAATGACTGAGCCAGGACAAGTAGCCTGAGTCTATGGCTTGTTAAGTAGGAATCAGCCTGTCTAGAATAATAGCAACCTGAAATGAAATAAGTATAGATATACACTACTAGCATTCATCTGAGAAGAATTTGCCACTGTTACCATCAATTACAAAACATATTCTTTTTTTTCTAAGCCAATACACATCAATTCTGGAGAACAGGAACCCCCATCTGTTCTGCACCTTACTCTGCTCCAGGCTACTGCCAGTATGGTGTGCTCATAGTAGCTAGTGTCAGAAAAGAGCCACCAGGTAAAGGAATGCATGCAGATATTTTTCCTCCAGAATCTCCATAGGAAAAAAAATGTTAGAAAAGAAGATAGTAAGAATTCCCTGCTCTGTTTCTCTTCAAGCCTTATAAGGTGCCGAACGAATTTCTCAAGGAAAATTAATTTCTTTGCCTATTTCTTGCCTCTAATGAACTGCCTCTGAATGCATGAGGGCACAGGAAGGAGAGCAGACGCTGTGGTGAGGTAATAAAAAGTGTAAAAGCATTCAAAGCCATCAGTATCTTGCAAACCTACGCTGATGGAAATATTCGCATGGGGGGCAAGATCAGGGAAACTTGCAATAGTTTTAGCGTTCAGTACTTAACTGCAAAGAATAGACGATATTGGGGAAAAAGGAGGTCCTCCTGCAATCCTACAGAGAGGTTACAGAAGTAGATGACCAGATGTAGGCTACATAAACCTAAGATTTCTCTAGGTCCTATCCAGGCTACCAGCATTCCTAAGCACTGCACTCAGTGGACATCAGCAAATCACAAACTTCTGTGAAAGCCCAGGACATGATAATTATCACTACCCTAATCAGAATGTGAGAAAAGCTAAGTTGGCTACCATTAGACAAATAAATCAAGAAGAACAAACAAGGGAAAAAGGAAAATGCCAGGTTTTTACCTACTCTTTCCACTTTCACCTTACCAGATACTAAAAAAGCCACAGTGCTTGTAGGTCAGAAAATGCGCCTACGGAATTACAACTGCCTCAGATAATCGCCATAACTCAGGGAAGTTACACAAGATGAAGTACAAGAAATCCAATAAAAACAGGGATTTCTGAGTGTTCAGCCAGGCAGTGAGAATCTTTCCAGAGTGGACAGTCAAGTGGTGACCTTGCAGAACTGATTTTCTATACATAGTCCAGGCCACAAAATAACTGAATCAAAATTAAGCAGACAATTTTATTACATTATTATTCCTTTCTTTGAAAACACTGGCATTTCTTCAACACTCTCAGGTCAGTTGTTGTTTTAGCTGAACATGTTCACTTGTCCTGCAGAAAGCAGGCGACCTCTAATGATCTTGCAACATTTGCTAGTACATGCATGCTTAAGAAGCCAGCTTTCTTGCTTGGCAAAATGAGTAGTGCTGAAAGTTTTCAGGTTTAATAAACACTGGTAAACTTGGCTTTGCTAAATCCATGTTTATGTATGCTCTGTAGATGAGATAAGGAAAAACACGGCTAATGACCAGCGTGCTTGGTACATACTTGTCTACTGTGTGTTCTCTCCCTTAGGTACCCTGTAACTGCCTTCACCATACTATTTGGGAAATTTCCATACTCTGCTGCTTTGCCCTTGTTCTATGGTTTGAAGCCTTCACAAGCAGTGGAGGACATTAGCGCACTGAAACATCTGGTAGCTGAAACAGCAAACCTGCAGAGCCAGCTAGATAGAAACATTTCCAGACATCATCCCTGTAAGATCTCCAGTGGCTGGAGTCATTAAGCAAACCAGCTGGAGGAAGAGAAGCAGGCTGCTGTAACTGCAGGATCCAGCCATGACTGGGAGTCATGAAAACCTTCTAACTGGTTCTATGCAGAAAGCACCAAAGGGTTTACATGTCCAGACAATCAGTTGATGTCACTCTGCATGATTTTAAAGATCAAACTGTAGGAAAAAAACAAACTTCACTTCTTACCCCTTTCAATAGTTTGATCTGCTTAATATAGATACGCTGAATTTGTTCTAAATTCAAAACCATGTTCCAAGGGTAGCATGAAGACAGATTTACTGTGCAGTTAAGTGGAGCTTGGCCTGTTCACTAAAAAGTAGAGCCAGCCTGATGGCACTCTTCCTGAGCCCTTTAGAAAACAAAGTCTTCCCTGATTCTTTACCATGCGGTTTCCACAAAGTGAAAAGTTGTCTAACATTTTTGAGTCCTTCACCCTTTCCCTTGGGCTTCCACAGACACAACGCCCTCTATAGACTGTGAAATACTGTACACTTTCCTGTTCTCCATCATCGAGGATGCAAAGAGAGAAAAGGTGCAAACCAAAGAGATGACAAAGTAAACCTTCTCACTGGATCAATTTAGTACTGTCCTTTATCAGCCTGCTATTCATGCTTAGCAACCACTATAGTTCACATCAACATAATTTTGATTTTAATACACCATGCCTAAAAGCAGACTAAATATATATCTCCAGATCTAAAGCGTATAATCTGTAAACTACAGTAACAGGCAGATCATTTCAATTTGTTTCTTGTGTAGCAAAAAACACAATTTACACCCAAAGCATATAATTATATTCAAATTCTAAAAGACAAGTGTCGGAGTACTTTAAATTCATAGTTTAGGGGAAAGTCACTCAGGGGTATAAGTAGTTATATTTTAATGTGCAAAACCAACACGCGCAGAGTGCAAGAGAAGTAATTTGTGACAGTGGTGAGAGAGCCATGGTGAATCGTAGGCCCCTGGCTCTGGTGGCTTTCTGGAATTTGGCACAGCCAGCACACCAGCCGAAATGTTCTCCTTGCTCTTTCAGAAACACCAATGCTGACATTTGGCATTAGAGCCTGTCCAGGCTTTAAAACCATGAGGAAAAACACTACTGACATCTATGTCCATAATCTGAAAGTGTCTTACATGTCCTTCAAGGACATATCAAAGCAGGCTGCTCTTGTAAGTTGCTCCAACATCCAAAGACCAGGAGGACTATTGGGGTTACATGTACTCCTGTAGCTCTCAACCAGGCATCTCAAAGTACACAGGTGCACCAGGACTGCTCACCTCATCTAGGAGATAAACAGTTTTCATTTCACAAATGAAGTGAAGTTAGGAAGAAAGGTAATGTTTCGCCAAGGTCATACAGCAAATCAGAGCCACTGGTCAACAGCTTGTTTTGTTGTGTACAGAGGTTATACAGAAGACATGAAAAATACCTTTTTCTCACTAGTGCAAGTGACCTTTCATGGTTATCAAAGCCCATCAGAACAACAGAAATTCAAAACCAAAAAATGTCTGCTAACCAACACAGGACTGTCATCCTGGGCAACCACACAGGAAGGCAATGTTCTTAAGGCACAGCACATGGAAATGGAGAATATAGAATGGTCAGGTCATGTACTTCCCAGACAAAACTTCTGTTCCTTGCACTTAGAAGCTCCAGCTCTTTTTTGGTTACCTTCTGTATGGCAAACCATGGAACTTTCCCACTGCCAGCTGGAGACTATCCCATCCTTGTCAGTATTCTCACCTTAAATGACCTAGGTACATTTTCCTGCTTCTAGGGAGAAAGAAAGGAATTTGACATAACTGTAAGGAGTTTGGAGCTTTGAACAGCATAGCATGTAATAAATCAGTGACTACTGTAGCACTGTTCAAGCCCGTATTTTCATGTCATGGCAAAAAAAGAAAAAAAAAAAGCACACACACAAANAGGAGTTTGGAGCTTTGAACAGCATAGCATGTAATAAATCAGTGACTACTGTAGCACTGTTCAAGCCCGTATTTTCATGTCATGGCAAAAAAAGAAAAAAAAAAAAGCACACACACAAAAAAAACCCCCAAAACCAAAAAACAAAAACAAAAAACCACAAACCAAAATAATCCACAAGGAAAATTGGTCAACATCTTTAAGGAAAATTTCTGCTATTTCTAATGCAGAAATATTATAAAAAGTATCATTCTCATTCTGCAGCATTCTGACAGCTAGTTTGTGTCATTTAACCCAATATTCTTTACAACTCCAACATCTGTACAGAGCATACAGGAGGCTCCTTCATCTGTCTTTGAAATGCGGTCACCTCTGCAGTAGAATGTGGCAGATGCTCGACAAGTCAGGGCTATATTACCCAAAAGCAGAAATGATAAAGGAAAGAAGAAACCTCTCTCAATTCTAAACTGCAAAGGAAATATAAGCAGAAAGAAAGCCCTGATCTAATTCTGACTTAGGACTAGCATTCCCACTTTTGCAAAATGTGCTATGAGATACTGAGCAAGCACAAAGTAGCTATCAGAAGAGATTTTTTTTAAACACACATCTTAAGAGACTGTACCACCAGCGGCACAGGTCTCAGCAATGTTTCAAAGAGCACGAGGACATATATTAAATCAGAATGACAGGATTCAACAATAACATCAGGCTTCTCATGTCCAAGATCTCATGAGATCATTGAAATCTCCCAGGATCAAGCACCAGGTGAACAGACTAAAGCTTCAATTTTGCAGATCAACACAAGCTCTTCCAAGTTGGGAACAGTTAATACTGTGCACAGAATGAGAAGTCAAAGCACCTGATCAGATATTGTTTTATATAGAAGCATGCTAAGGGTAAGTCAAATAGTAACTTTATTTTGAAGAAACAGCCTTTGCATAAGCCTGACTTTTCCTATGTTGAGCAACTGAATGCTGTGCTTTCTCAGAAACATTACAAAAGGGTGGAGGAGCTGGGGTGCAAAAAGCTCACTTATGATCACTTGAACACACTACAAGGGACTGGTGAGTGCTGATGCTTAGATTTCTAAGATAGAAATAGCCAGCTTAAGACAATTTAAGCAGACTTCACCTTTCTTTAAAAATATTAGTCATTGTCAATGTCTCTGAAGAAGGGAACATAAACATTCAGGCATACAGAATCACTAGCCTTTGCAACAAAAAATTAGGCTTCATTGTTGATACAAGACTAGAGGCAAGCCACAGAAACTAGACAGACTTCTAGCTTTTCACCTTGTTAGCGCTGAACTGCAACCCTAATTTCAGCTCTGAATGAAGTTAATTTTACTGGATCACTGACTGCTCTATACAGAATGATATTTTTCCCTTTTGTTAAAGCTAACAACCTTTGCTCAAAGTAATCTGATGATGAAGGAACAGAGAAGGTCCTGCTTCGTACTGGTGAATGGGCAGTGCCAAGGACTGGGAATTAGTTTTCTATTTTATAGAAAAGGCATGATTGCAGTAACAAAGACACTTGAGATGAAGAACAGGTCATACTGGAGGAGCAGCAAGGAACGGGATACATGTATTATAAAGAAACACTGTCATGGCTGTGTGTGGCAAGCTTTGACACTGGTCTGCAGAATACCTGCCTTATGGAAACTCTCTTCTCATGTCTAAGCAAGCATTCATTTCCATTTGCTAATTTAAAAAAAAAGATGTAAGAGGTGGAAATACTTTATATAAATGACAGAACTTCTAAGAACCGTCTAAGGCCTGAGAGTTACTCCTACAGGATTTGGTGACTGCTCACTGCCAGTCCTCATGACAAGCCTCCACTTTTTGCTGCAACTTGTGCAACAGCCTGAGCAAGCCTAGTTCCCACAAAGGGAAACCAAAAGAGAAACACCCCCATGCCCACCACTGCTCCCACAGCTGCCCCCACACAGCAGCAGTCCGAAGGCTGGGGCAATCTGCATGAGGCATCACACATCGCCTCTGTGCACCCCCACTCCCCATCCATTAGGCAGGGCCAGAGAAAAACAGCTGGAGGAGAAAAGAAGAAACCAAATTAATTAATTCATCACTAAGACAAAACATGCACAAATCTCTTCATTTTATCTGTCAACCAGAGACATGCATTATTCATCAGCTGAGGCGATGAGGACTTGGAATGAGGGGCTGTGAAGCCACTGCTGCAGGCTCTGGTGGAGCAGCTGACCCAGCAGGGTGCTAAATAGCTAAGAGGAGACAGGAGGATTCAGCACATGTAGACTTTCAATAAACACAGTCCCAACTTTGTTTCACGGTTGGATTTTCTTCCTCCCTCTGTCCCACAGGCCCCTTGTGAAACAAAGAGGAATTGTTGGTTTCCCTTTCTGCTGTTCAGGCAGAAAGAGTCTGCAACTCTAGGAAGGTCCTCACATGGAAGAAAGATTTCTTGTGACTTGCTGAAACCCCCTGCCTCGCCAACCTTACACCCCTGCTGACAGAAAGGCAAACTTGTTACAAAGACTTTCTCCTTGAGAAGATGTGCTGTGCCAAGTTTTACATTTGCAGGTTGCAGCTCAGCTACCAGAAAGCTGTAGAACTCTTCTAACACCAGCCCGGTAAGGACGGCCAGATCCTGCTTCTGTTCAAGTTAAGCCACAGTTTTCCACTGATTTTAAAGGAACACTAAACAGACTCCAAATGAATGTTCACTGCTTCAGAGACATCTACTTTTCCTCTGTGCTAGATACTAATCTGCTTCCTCAAACAGATTGAAATCCACTGGGATACAGAAGAAAAAAAGGAAAATATGGTTAAATACAAGACTTAAGTCCTGGTGGTCAGCACTGCGGGACTGGGAAGCAATAGAGCAGGGTGGCCAGGGTCCTGACCTGATTCCTTCTGAAACCAGTATGAACATAGCAACCAAGTGGGGCAGGAGTCAGAATGAGGTTTTTACTTCCTTCTAGAAAAAAAAAAAAAAAA
>NDXB01000467.1:22556-37323 GCA_002631895.1 Agapornis roseicollis | reverse complement strand
GAAGGGATCAGAAAAAGGTTTTTAATTCCTTCTAAAAAAAAAAAAAAAAAAGAAAAAATTAAAATCCCAGGAAACACAGGGAGTGCATGGCCTCCACGGGATCTGACTCCTCAGCACTGTCATGGATCCAAATTCCAAGGGCCTCTGTTGTGCGACAGTGAAAGAAAACACACATGTGTTTACAGGACCAGCTGTCTTTGTGGTCTCTTTTTTCCCTCCCCCTCTCCCCTTACTCATGGCCAAGGCAGATTCCATGCCAGCTCTGCTGAATGGTATGATTAGTAAAGGAAACAAAAATATCAGGCTGCCTTATGTACCAGCCTAAGCTCCCCAAACTCTCCATTTCCCTTGATTCCTTACTGCAGTGAGAACATAGAAAAAATGCCCATCTCTCACTGAACTTTTTAACAGCTTTTGCCCAGGGATCTTAAATGAGGCTTTGTTAGGCTTTCAGGACAGATGGAAAAGTCATCAAGGAGAAAAGAACTATCATTTCCTGACCAGAAAGCAGCCCATGGACTCTCCTGCAGACTACTGCCTGCTTTTTACATCAAGGCTAACCACTATCACATTTTGTGACATCCTTCTCTCTCTTCACAAGTGACCTATGAGTCAGATTTTGCTACCTCCTTCCATCACAGGAACATTCAGATACAGAAGCTGGGCTGTTGGAAAGTGTTTGGGGCAGGGGCTGGCTGATCCTTCACATCCCTCATGTTAGCACAGTAAGGACTCTCTCACATGGTCCTTGAGTATTGCTGCAAATAACAAGGCTCCTGCTGCTAATGATTAATAAGCCATAACTGAGTCTCACATTGGTGGTGCTTAACAGATGGTCTTGATGTCTGGCATGGCACTGGTTCCCTTCCCATGTGGGGCCTGAATGTGTTCATCTTGGTTTCTTGGGGTGAATGTAAAATTTGGGATAGAAGTGGGAAATTGGTAGGCTGACAGGTTGCTGCCACTTGTGCCTGCAGAACTGGCTGCGCACCTCCAGCTCGACTTGTTTTACCTAGCACCATTTCAGTCCCAAGCCCTCTCTTCTGCAGCACCCTGGGCTCTCCCTCCCACACTCCTAGGGCACTGTCAACCTGCCCTACTGTGCTCCCACCACCCTCTTCCTGTGCCCTCCAGCAGCTCTGCCAAAGCACCTCCTGCTAGAGCAGCCCTGCTCTGCTAGTGCTCAGTTGTGACCCACAGCATCTGCCTCTTGGCTTTGTTCCTGTGCCTGTTCCCTCTCCAGTGCACCTTGGCTCAGACCTGCAATACTGGGCTCCTTCTACAACTCTGCTAGTGTACCTTTAGCCTTAACTGGAGGTTCATTCATTACTGTGCCATTTAAACTCTTCAGACTGCTCTGCTGGTCATCCAAGCCCTTATCTGTGATGCTCCAGCTTCCAATATCCCTGTAACAGTGACAAAGCCCTGCCCGTACATCCTCCTAGCACCTACTGCAGCCATGTCATACAGCATTTCAACTGTCCCAGGGCTCTACCCGCCCTGTCCCTCTCCTTGCAAGTGGTCCTCTCCCTCATTTCTGACACTAATTCTTCTGGTCCTGCACAGATGTGCTTCATTAGCTGAGTGCTCCTATGATGGAAGGCCAAAGCTGACCCAGCCCTGCAGAGAAAGGGCCAGGCTGTGGCCTGACTGCTTGATGTGGCAGAAGCCAAGGGACACAGGACAGAGGAGAGAGGAAAGTAGAGATGAGGGTGCCTACCATTCCAGCCAGGCCTGGGCCAACTCCTCTCAGGGTGGGCAGATTCAGGACAGCTGGGCAAGAGGCAGTGCTGGTCCAACTGCTGAGCATTGCTCAGCATTTCAGTGACAAGATACTGGCAGGTGTCCCCCTGCCCCTTGGGGTCCCTCAGACCCCTCCTTTCCCTTCTCCCTGCTGCCCGAGTGGAAACACACTCCCTACTATTTCCTGCCCCTGGTTTTACTGGGAAGCAACTGCCAGGCACTAAGCAGGGAGCCGGGAGCAGGTGTAAGGAGACCTCACCTTTTCCCTACAACTTTTGCCATCCGACAACTTCACCCCAGAAAGCTGTGAGCGAGGGAACAAGCAGCAGGCCAGGGCCCCCCCCGCATTGGGGCTGCCGGCGGGGAAGACGCGCTGCTGCAAGAACCATGTCAGCCGCTACGACTCCGTCAAGGACGGAAGCTAGGGAGTTAGTGATGCTCTCTCGGAGGACCCCCAGCCGACTTGGGAGCTGGTGTCCCTCTGCCCGCCCCGAGACACTCAGCGCTGGCCCTGGCCGGAGTGGCCCAAGCCCGCACCGGCACCCCCCAACTCCGTCCCGCTGGAGCACGCTGGGGGGTGTGGGGGAAGTTGGCTCTGGAAGCGGCCCGTCTTCAATCCCCAGCTCTGCTCGCGGAGGGGGCAAGGAAGAAAGTGGAGTTAATGGGGAGAGGAGCTAACGGCAGAAATATGTGAGGCTGCTAGGACCCCCCCACCCCGGACTCACAGCCATCGTCCCTGTTCCCCCTCTGCCGCTCCAGCTGCTCTGCAAAAAGGTTAGAAAGAAACAAGAGTGGGAACCCACCGTGTCCTCCTCGGAGGGAGACAGGGGAGCGGTAGATAGAGATAGGCACAGAGTGGTGCTTGCTGCCGTGGAAGTGATGCTCATACTGAGCCTGAGATACAGACGAGGAAGAGGAGGCAGAAGAAGCCACGTTAGAGGAACTCCACACAGAGCTGACGATACATCCCCAAAAGAGGGAGCACATCCACAGGGTCCAGGCGGGGCGGCGTCCCGGGCAAATGCTGGGGTCTATTCTCAGGTGCATGGTCAAGGCACAAGACACCTACAGACGAGCAGTCTGAATTCCAGCCAGAGAGAGAGAATAAGGTTCATGATGCCAGGGGACCCATGCTAGCAGAAAGGAGAGTCGCTTCCGAGGCTCTAGGGCCGGCGTGCGTGTTCAAAAGGCAGAGACAGTAAGTGTCTGTGCGAGAGAGCGAGTGCAAGGAGGGAAGGGGAGGGAGGGGGAAGGTTAGTAACCACACACAGAAGACGCGCCGTTTCCCAGGGCTGGATTTACTGTGCTGGGAACCCGACGACAGCACCAACCCTCCAGGAGAGCGCAGAGGAGCCGCTCATGTCAGCGCGGGGGTCCTGGAGCTTGCACTGATCAGGTTCCTCCAGGATCACGGGGTCCCTGAGGACTTTTCCCTGCCTGCGATCCCTGTCTCTCACTTTGCTGAGAGGGACTATCGAAAACGACAAAGAAGAAATAAGCCAGAGACCCCAGGTAGATTTTTTGATATTTTTTTATCCTAATTCCAGGGGGGTTCTGTTGCTTCTCCACTAGCAAATGTTGCAATGCAGAACTGCTAGGCACACGCAAACACACACACACAAAGATCTGGATTGTTATCCTCCTTCCACCGGATTCAGGAGACCGAGGGCTCAAGCCGATTAACCCTGCGCAGCCGGGGAAGGCAACACCACGTCTTCCCGGACGGCCGGTCGTGGAGCAGAGGCCGGGGCCGGGCAGCGCAGTTCCGGGAGCGGGGCGCGGAGCGACCGGGGTGCGGAGCGAGCGGAGCCGGGGGCGGGAAGCTGACGGCCGGCGCGCCAAGTGCGGGCAACTCGACGGCGCAGGTGAAAGCGCAGCCAGGGAAGCTGCTCCGCGAATGGGTGAGCCGTATGCAAATATCCCGGCCGCGACGAGCCAATAAGCACGGCTGCAGCTCTCCGCAGAGGGACTGGCTGGCTCTGGCGAGAGGCGGGGCTAGAGGGCGCCACCGCCCCCGCCATTCATGCGCCGGTGCCTTACACACGCACCGGCCGGCCCCCGCCCTCGGAGGGGGTTCCCGGCACCGGCATCGGCATCGGCATCAGCATCAGCCCCGGCCCGGCCACCCGGGCGAGCCTGGTGGTAGTGGCGATGGCGGCAGCACTGCCAGCAGTGGGAAACAGTCGGGACCCCAGAACTATTCGCAAACGAGTTCCCCTCTCGGCCCTGGCGCAGGGGAGCGCCTTGCATCCTACCTGGCAACCATCCCGACATCCACCGTCGTTCAGGCGGCTGCGGCTGTCCGCCTAGAGCGGTCCCAGGGGAATCGCGCCCGCTCCTTCCATGCGAGAACGGGGTGCGCCCGCTTTCTACGGCACCCCTTAGAGTGTGTGCTGCGGGGAGCGAGAAATGCAACCGCTACCGGCCCTCTCGATGCTACAGGGGCGCCCCTAATTAATACCGTCCCCACTGCGCCGACCTGTTCCGAATGCTCGTCCAGCGGCCGCAGCTGCACAGGAGCAAAGTGAGAACCGGGAAAGACCGTGCTCGTTAAAACTCCATACTGCTTTTATAGTAATCATAGAATGGTTTGGGTTGGAAGGGACCTTAAAGCTCACCCAGTGCCAACCCCCCCTCCCATGGGCAGGAACACTTTCCACTAGACCAGTTTGCTCAAAGCCCTGTCAAATCTGGCTTTGAACACTGCCAGGGATGGAGCAGCCACAGCTTCTCCGTGTAACCTCTGCCGAGGCCTCACCACCCTCATAATGAAGAACTTCTTCCTAATTTTTTTTTTTTTTTGTAAGGCTCCTGCAATAGTAGTCTGAGTCTGGCCAGGGCTATTTGCACCTAATCCTTGGAGAACAAGGACTGAAACCTGAGTTCGAAGCCCATAAATAAATAAATAAAGGCAGCAGCATTATCTAGTAGTTTACTGCCTATCAGTTTGCATAGCAGAACTCCCCAGCCACACCAAGGAAGCCAGGCATCAGTGGTGAAGTGACTTATGCTGGAGTCAATAAGGAGCATTGGAAAAGCAGCTAGCCAACCCCAGGACTCCTAACATTGTGCTACACTGCCTCCTTCTCCTTCATTTAGTCATTCAAACCAGAATAAACTGTTTATGACTAAGTTTCCTTGTTTTCCCCTCCAGGCACATGTTTGTAGGTGTGCACAGATGTGCACGCCTTCGAAACCTTACGCAAGTATTTTCCCAATGCAGAGATGCAATGTTTTCGGTCATCGATCTCGATTTGGTACAGTATGTCAGTAACTTGTAATGATCAGCCTGAGCTGCACACCTAGTACTTCTAGCTGAGCCTGATATGCTTGCAATTTATTTTCCAGAAACTTACATTATAAGTGATCTAAATCAGGGGCTAGTGCAGTCAGAAATACTTCAGTATTTTGCTGGGTTTAATCAATGATTGTAAATGGTAAAGCTGGAAAGCAAGAATGTTACTTTCAAATTTATCCAGCATCTGCCACCTTAGAATCTCAGAGTGCTATAAAATCTTTTATAAATAAAGCCATTCAGAACCTTTAGGTATTACTTTGCCATTCTGTAGAAAAGGAAATGGTGGCTCAGAGGCATTGGGCCAGTTAGTGATCGATAGACATGGGAACTGAACAGAACAGACACAGAGATTCTCTATCGTAAACAGTACATGCTGTTAGTATAAATGTTTGACTGATTTGGTGGCCATTTATTAGCCTTAAAGTGTGAATATTAGCTTTCCTCCCAGCAGGGCTAACAGCTGGAGACAGGGGTGAGTGACCTGTGGTGCTGGTGCCTGCTGGCTGGCAGATTTGCAGTGCTACGCATAGAGCACAGAGCAGTTTTATCATTGCTAGACAACTGTTCCTGGCCTTGACTTTTGTTGAGGAAGCTGGAGTTGCTGCCATGTATTTGGTGGGATATCCAGAAGGATCCCAACTTCAAGAGGAAGCAGCCTCCTGCTCCTAACTACACTTGGGAGAAGAGGTAGAATATAACCTGGCATGTTAGTCTTGCAATGTGGCTGGCCCGTGAGGATGCTGCTAGCATCCACCTTGAATCCCTCACCACAGAAGTCCTAACTTTAACCCATTTCACAGACAAAGTACTCTAAAATATTTATTGTGTAGTTAAACTATAAGGGGCTTGATGTAAGGTAAAGGATATGTATTAAATACACTCCACTGAAAAGCTTGCTTGTAAATACAGGAAATCTGTTCTGAACACATTTCAGACCTGCCTAATTATCAGCAATGCAAGTGACCTGCCTCCCATCATTTTACTTTTTTTTTTCTGGCTAAAGCATCACAAAAAGAACCAAACATATCAAACATTACAGGATCAATCATTTAAAAATGGACTACAGATCTAAACACTGAGGACTTACTGCTGCTTCTCCAGAAGGCAGTGGCGGAAAACTCATTCATTTGTATGGAAAATAGATGTGGTTTAGGAAGTATAATTCTAGAGGGAGGAGCAGAGGAACTTCATAGATACACTCCTGCCACTTTCCTGCAACTATTTGCCCTGTTCCTGAAAGAGGGAAGAAAAGAAACAAAAACCAAAACACAAAAAGAGGGGCTTTTTGTTGAGTGAAGTTTGGTAGCATCCTTGGGCTCTTAATTCCCCTTCGAACAGTCTGTCAGACCACATACTCTTCTCTGTACTTGAGCCCCTGCTCATGCTGGCCACCTCTTTATCTGCTGCAGGTAGCACAGCCCTTAATGAACAATAAACTACCAAGCTCCAAAACAAATCACTGATCTTTTCCTCACTCAGTCTTGCCACCAACTCTTCCCCACATATCGAAGGATACCAGCTTAGGTGCAGGGGATGTACAAAGGAGATGATCATGACTTCAAACTGCCGTGGCCAGAGACAGAAAATGCCTAGGAATCTCTCAGCAGGGGAAACAGCTGCTGTGTGCTGTCCTAGGTAAACTGCCCTAGACAAAAAGGAGAAAGGCCAAGAAAGCCAAACTGGAGGAGCACAATATAAAAATCTGGGAAGCTGGCTATAAATACATCATAGGGTTCTGGTGACACCATAAAGTACTGGAACTTCACTCTGCCTTGCTTTATTAGGTGTCGGTGGATGTATTTACTACCCTGTAATTCACAGGTGACTCATTTATTTAGCACTACCACTGCAGGAAGAGGGCAGATTTCAATTGCAGTTTCCCCTCTTGGGTTGCAAGGGAAAGTTTATAGTTAGAAGTTTCAGCAACATTATTCCCACCAGATTTACTCCAAAAGAGAAACTGTTATTTTCCTATTAGTTTAGTTCATCCGGGTAAACATACAGTATAAATGCCCTTGCATCTTCAGAACTGGGATGGGTACCTTAAAGGATGATGGTTCTCATCATAAGTTGCTTCCTACAGATAAGAGAAAAGTAGTTTTGTTTCTTACATAGCTCTTTATTTTACTAAAAGAGCAGAGGGACACCATATTCTGCAGAAGTGAGAAATAATAAAGCAATTGTTTCTGAGTTTTAGAATCCCAGAAAGAGAGCCAGTTGGCTTCAAGCCCAGGAAAAGTACAACTCTCTATATATTTCTCATTAAATCTTAGTTGTTAATTACTTTGCTGCACTCAGAACTGAAAAAGTCAGCTCTGCTTTAAAACCTCAGGCCTCAAACTGGATCCAAAAGGGAATCATCATTAGCTTTTAGTAATACAGGGTGACTGCCAGAAATGACAGCACTGGCTCCACCCAGCACAAACTAAGGAACTACAGCATTAGCTAGTGCATTGCTATATGATTAAGTGCATTGCTATATGGTTAAGAGAATAAGGTCAGCTAGAACAGCCTGTCACTGAATAGCTTTACCCAAACAGAACTGTTTCTCCAAGGTTCAAAACAGCCCCTTTTTTTTTTTTTTTTTCAAATGTACTTTTCCAAGAACAAGGAGGGCAAAGAACAGGTTCCACTTATGATCTTAAAATAGTGTCTTCAATAAAATGAAATAAACCTGAGGGGACTGCATGCTGTAGAGAGCTTAGGACTGGCATACAGACACCTTTGTCTTTAGCAAGCTACTTCAAACACTGTGACCAAAAAGCTGGTAAGTTCCTCAGTCCTGCCAGCAGAATTAACTGCTCTGAGACTAGTCCCTGGTGCCACACTGTCCTTGTCATCACTGCTTCTCTGCAGGCAGCCTCAAGAGGCAGGTGAGACCCAGCATCACCAAAGAATTATTAGTGTCTGCTCATCCAGAGGGAAAAGGAAGGGTTGCTCCAGGCCAGGGCTGAAGACCATGCACATAGTTGCTGCTATGCAGTACTTTTTCTGCGTGTAACAAATGAGCTGCAGTCCCTGTAGTTTTATTCTGTACCTTTGAAAATAAAGAGCTTTCCTTTAGCATTCAGTAAATTCAGTTACCTACAGAAGTTCAGGCCTGTGCCTTACACATTACCAGTGACACAGGGCAGGTCTAATTCTCATTTCAGTTCAGCTCCAAGGGACCACAGTTAGCCACAAGCAACTAATACAGAAGCTTTAGAACCTCGTTTTGTTCTCATTCATGTCAGGGTGAGTAAATTGAACAAACCAAGTAGACTGACAACCATGAAGGAAGATCTGACCCTTGATGTTCATTTGTGAGAAGGAAAATGCAAGCTGATTACAACCAATTACCCTGGGCTAGCAGTAAATTAGCCAAAAGCAAAACTAACCACTGGGGAGCTTTGACAGAATATGAAGGGACAAACTCAGTTCTGTCAGGTGTTCGATTTAAGGGCCAGAAAGCTGTGAGTGCTCCATCCCTGGCAGTGCTCAAGGCCAGGTTGGACAAAGCCTTTCACAGCATGGTTTAGTGTGGGGTGTCCCTGCTTATGGCAGGGGGGTTGGCACTAGATGATCTTAAGGTCCTTTCCAACCCTAACTATCCTATGATTCTGTGTTAGTGGAAACAAGCAAGAACAAGTGGACACACACACACACACAAATACAGTAATATGTCTCTTTTTGATAGGCAGTGATCAATTGGGCAAGAGGCAATGTCAGAATTTGTTGTTGCAAACTAACATGTTAGAATTGCCCCTATTTTCTAGAACATGTATAAAGGACAATCCAGTGTAATCAGCACTATGTAAACTGACAGAAGCACAGAGGTCCTTCTCCAGAAAGCTTACAGACTTGCTGGAAAAGAATGAGCCAACATCACTGGACAAGTTTTATGAGCAAATGCCACCTTTTTTTGGCTTAAGTCTGCTAGTCTGTGAACTTAAGAGAATGGATAGGCTTAAACACTAGCAATAGCAGCTTTACACAGGAAAACTAATGCAACTGATTTCATCCATAGGCTTGTAAGTTTCCATTCAAAGATCACTGAATGTGCCGCAGATACCGCTGGCTACCTGAACAGGACACCAGTAAGCTTCCTTTCTCCTAAAGCTATATCAGAAATTAAGACAAGATTCTTCTCACAGTTTGGACCACCTACAAGATCAGTAATTATGAATGTGCTTTGTGTTAAATGATGGATACTGAGGTTTGGTTTACTTCAGTCATAATGAGGAGCTCTGATTACTCAAGTAGCTACCATCTCTCCTTTTGTCTCATAAACACCTTTGTTTGCCTCTGGGATAGTTTATCAAAGAGGGCTAAGCAGGCTCTAGTCTGCCTGTTAGGCAGATACATCTCACAAGACAAATTGAACCGGTGCTGCTGTAGAGCTCTTTCCTCCAGGAAGGCTGGAACTGCATATATTCCTTTTACTCTCAGTAAAAGTTGGGTCCAATCACAAAACCATGGAATGGCTAGGGTTAGAAGAGACCTTAAAGATCACCAAGTTCCAACCACCCTGCTATGGACAGGGACACCTTCCACTTGACCAGGTTGCTCAAAGCCCTGTCAAATCTGGCCTTGAATACTGCCAGGGATGAGGCAGCCTCAGCTTCTTGGGACAACCTGCTCCAGGGAGTCGCCACCTTCACAATAAAGATAATCTAAATCTACCTTCTTTCAGTTTGGCATCTGCCCAGATCTTGTCAGGCAGACAAACAGAANTTCTGTGTTAGTGGAAACAAGCAAGAACAAGTGGACACACACACACACACAAATACAGTAATATATCTCTTTTTGATAGGCACCTTCACAATAAAGATAATCCTGCTTCTACTTCTTGTGTCATTTAGGGCAATGTAACTTTTTCCTCAAAGGTTGTTTAAACTCAGAAAGATTACAGAAACTGGAAGTTTGAAGAAATCAGGGTTGCTCACTGCTCAACCTTAAACAGTATTGAGTTACCAATGAAGGAAAGGAGCCTGACGGTTTAAGTTGCTGTCATTTCTGTCACAGAACTCACACTTCAGTATCTCTACTACCTACATTTCACTGAGGATGTCAGAATAAAATGGTAGTGACCCATAGCATGTGCTGAGACCGGTTTCCATCTTTTGTAACAGCCCCTTTTACAGGTAGGCAACTTTCTAACCAACTGTGCAATTAGCCTGATTTTATGTTGAGCCAAATTCATCTCTAGCATAACTTCTAGCAACTGGCGGATGAATGCAAGTAGCTACTGTGTTTATGGAAACAAAAATACATGTGTATCTTATTCTCCCTGTGGTTGGAATCAATATTGGCAAGCCTAAGGTGAAGGCAAACAGCCTGTTACCATCCTAGGTGTGTGCTGCCACAGTCCCTTGCCTTGAGTGATTCTCACAGCAGTGAGAGTTTAGGCATTCCAGCAGATCACAGAGGAAGATGTGTGACGTATTGTCATCTTGGCCATATCTATTCTGTAGATCTAGATTTAGATCTCCAAGGTGGCCTGTTCCAATCCAGCATCTTACACACTGGTGGCTAAATATTAGCACTGCAGAGCTAACATTTCATTTACGTCACAAATTCTTAGTGTGGAAGAGATGGGAAATTTTTTTTAAGAGCTCTGAGTTCTAAAAGTTAAACAGTACCTGAAAGGCTGAAGTAAAAAGAGACAGGGAATATAGATGGAGTTGAAATATCTGCTGCAATAAATAGGGAACTATTTTAAATTTTACCCATGAAAGCAGAAAGGAGACTTCTATTTTCCTTTTGCACTCAAAGAAATCTTGTCTGACACAGAAAGGTACAGCTGGAAAAACCATTGCTTTTGCTCCCTTAAACTGGCTTCTGTGCTAATGAAAAGTGAGCTCTGTAATACATACTGTGCATAGGCTCCCCTCTGCTTCTCTTCTCCTTTCCACCTATTGTCTTCTCTGGCTTTTGCCTGTAATCACCTGTTCATCTCACAGCAATAACTGTCAGGTGTCTGGTGTTTGCTATAGTCTCACAACCGCTGAAAAAAGAATTAAAAGAAAAGCAAAGAAAGATGTAGGGGTAAAATCTTTCGATGACACAAGTGTCTCGTTGCCAGCCAGCTAAAGAGTGAAAAGTCTCCCGTGGCCAAGCCTGCTCGTGTGGGAGCTGCTGGTAGGTGTAATTTCCTAAGATATATACCTTGCCAGTGTGTAGCAGATGAAGACAGAAAGAAGGTCAGAGCAGCCAAAGCCAAAGCAAAAATAAAACCCAAAAAATCAAAACCAAAACAAAACAAAAAGCAAACAAACAAAAAACAAAACAAAACAAAAAAACCAAACCAAAAAACCTGGAAGGACAAAAGATGACATTCTTCTTCTGCTTTTAACCCTGAAAGACCCCATGGTGGACAGCCTGTGGCAAACCAACATACTGGCAAAGGAATAACAAACAATAAGACCATTAGATGGCCTTCTCACCCAAAGGAAACAGTAATTTTTACATGCAGTGCCTATGCTACACAACCTGCACAGGCTGGTACACAGTATGCAGTCTCTCAACCACAGTAGAAATTAAATCCTTTCTTCTAGGTAACTAGGTTCATAATAGACAAGACAGCCAGGAACTTCAGGAGGCTACCTAGTCCAACTCTCTGTGACAAGGTAGGATAAACTTTACCTACACCATTCTTGGTGATGTCTAACAGTGATGACAAGTCAGTGCCTCTGGGAGCAGTATATATCAGTATATATCAACTTTATCAACAGCATGGTTTTGTTTTGTTTTGTTTTGTTTTTCTCTTTTTCACAAATCTGCTGTAGTCAAGGAAATGGCTTGTGCCACCTATAAATTACAAATGCATTAATCAGGATATAATTAGCTTTAGCTTTCCTTGTGCCCACATATAAAGGTACTAAAACACTAACTAGCAGCAGTATGTAATATATTACAACAATGTGATGGTGTATGGAGACATATATACATATATAAGCATTTCACTAACTACGTGAGCAACACGACCACCAAATAAGCAAACAAGGTGTGGTTAGTTGCTCATAGGAGGCAACCAAGTAACAAAAAGTTGCAACAAAGGACAAGATAAGCATAAGGGATGCAAAAATGCAAGGCATCCTGCTGAAAACACAAGAAGCAAGTTAGGAAAAAAATAACAAGAGAAGCAGCACTGTTAGCAGTTGGAGACTCCACTTCTGAGAGAGTGAAAGCAGCATTAAAACATCAGGTATGAAAAGGGACATTGAATATGGAAGACAACAAGCCAGCATCACTTCTGACTTCCCTCATCCTTTTCTTCTCACCTCTTCTTCTGCAGTTGAGACCATCAAGGATAGTAGCTGACAGTGCTAACTATACACAATTTGGTCTATGGGACAGTATAGTTACAGTTAATTTAGGAATACATCTTAAAGGCTAACAGTTTTGTATATAAAGTAATAAGTAATGATTATCACGGAGAATTAACCATTAGCATAAAGTGTGTTGCTAATTAAGGAATTCACTGAAGTTTCATTTTAAAGTTTAAAACTGGCCTGAATTGTCAGCCTTCTAAACAGTCTCTTCCTGGCAGTCTGTAATTCCCTAACTCACACATACACAGACACACACATTCTCAGTTACTCAATATTACGATCTGTTATTTCTTGCCCTATCATAGAAGAAAAATTATTTTCTTCCCTTTCACAGATACCACTTACATATTTGAAGACTACTTCTATGTCCCTCCTTCCTACACAAACACATTTGCCTTGTTTTTCTTTAGAGATACATGGGGTTTAGACTGTGTTCATTACTGCTGGTTTCCTAAAGACTTTTTCCAAATAGCTGCATTTTCCCTGAAGTGCAATGCTCCAGCCTTGATGCAGTACTTCAGATGAAGTCTCATGAGCACCGCATATGGAATAATTATTCAGGTATCTCATTGATCATACTTCTGTCTATGTTGCTTGTCAGACATTTGTCTCTCTCACATAGAGGGAGGGCTTACATTAGCACCCTGATGACCACTTCCAGTTTTATATTCTATAACATGGAACATATGGCCAAGCCCTGGTCCACGAGTTCCTAGGCATTTTTCAGAGAGATATTTTAAAGGTTTTGCAAATTTCACAAAATGCAGCTTAGGTCACTGTATGCTAGGATGGGAAGCAGTACAGCATCAACTACCTGTTTCCTGCTGATATATTTACTATTACTGAGTTCAGGCCCTGGCTACAAGGCACGCAACACACCCACACAAACAAATCAAATGGATGAAAGCAAAATAAACTCCAACTCCATTTGTGGCAACTGATCAGAGGACTTACTGGGACACTTGGTCTCCAGGAGAGAACCTCAACAAAAGCACATTAGGAAGAATAAATGTAAGAACTGCTTTAAAAACGTCTCTCTCCGTATGAAGCATCTCACTCTCCTATCATTCCCCAGGGTCTCAAACTCCACTCTACCCACACATGTGCCTCCAGTGCTGCAGGTCTCCTGAGATGCTACCAATTTCCTTGTCAAATCCTCCATCCTGCCTGTGATTCAAAGAGTGTTTGTGCCAACTGCATGGATACAAAAAGCCTGCTTCCTCAAACTGAACACTTCCCTTTACCCAGCACCCTCATCTATGAGCAAAATGGGAGGGGATTTGTATAGGGGGAGTCATCTAGCAGCAATAAAAACTCACTGGAGCTGCTAACATCAGAGCAAGTGCAGACATCAGGTGTACATGGGCTTTAAGTACCAGGCAGACGTGAGAATCAAGAAGTGGAAACAGTGAAGGAGAAAGAGCAACACCCTCACTGATAAGGTGTATACAACAGACAAGGTACAAACTGCCTGCAACACAGATTTATTGGACAGGACAGCAAAGAAAACTCCAGCTACTCACTGTAAAGTGCCAAGGGAAAAGCTAATGAGAGGGATGCAGGAATTACATTTAAGGTAGTCAGATACATACAAATACATGTGCATGCACACACATGTATTTCTGCTTTGCTCTCTCCTTAGTAACCACTTATCGCTTCCTTAGACTACCAGCTGGGGACAACTACAGAAGAAATTAGAGAAGGGGAAAATAGGGAAATGCCTGCAGAACTCATAAAGGGAGCTCACTTAAAGAATGACACCTTTCTTGTTTTTCTGCTTCCAAGCTTATGGTTGATCACACAAAAGCCATCTGCACCTTGGACCAATTCATCCCTTAAGTCATCCCTCAAGTTATAATCAGGTCTGCATCATTTTAATTAGTTACCATGTTTCACCTCCCTCCCCTTTTTATATCAGTCACCAAAAGTGAGCACTCAGGATGGCAATGCACAGTCTGTCATTGACTCCTCCAGGGTACTGGCAGAAGTATGGTGGGTACTGTGAGAACGAAAGAAATCTGAGTGGTCTTCAGGATGACTAACTCTGAGTCATTCTGTTGCTGTATTCATCTCTGCATTCTGATCTCCTCCTGCACAAAAATCAGAAGGTAGGTATTCTGTGATAGCTCAAGCTACCAAAACTCCCCCCAAAAGATTGAAAGCAGTATGAATAAACATATATACAGGTGATCTGTGTAACACCTTTTCTTGCACCAAGAAGCTTCTTACCCACTACCAGACTCTACACTAGACATAATCCTCAGAAATGTAGCAGCAGGCAGATAAAAAGAGGGCATCTGATATTCTTGGCTACCTGAAAACATGTTGTTCTATAAGCAGCAGAACTACAGAAATAAATGGATAGGAATTGAGGCTTCAAGTTTCCCCTTTGTCACCCCCCCACCCCCATATT
>NDXB01000466.1:4146-37806 GCA_002631895.1 Agapornis roseicollis | reverse complement strand
AAAAAAAAAAAAAAAAAAAAAACAAAAAAAAAAAAAAAAAAAACAAACAGAAAAAAACAAAACCAAAACAAAACTAGCAAATACAAGCTGCATTCAAGTTCTTCAGTTTTTGAGCTTGATAGATATAAATTTGTCTCACATTTTGAGCCATTATCACTGAAGTTATTTTACACCTGTTCTTTTCTATTTCCTGATTTAATATAATAATGGCATTTCATCTATTACTGTATAGTTTTATAATAAAATAAATACAGCCTTGCTTGTAGTTTGTTGTAAAAAGTCTTACAATGAACCCAAATTTTCAAGCACAGGCCTTGCTTGTTACTGCTAAAACAGAACTTTTTTTGAAATCGCTGAGAGTTTTATTTTCTTAAGTTTGTGATCTAATGCTTACCCATACCACAGGCAGTAAATCTGAGACTGTCCAGGAAGCATGCATGAGTAAGCCAAAAAATTGTAGCATAATACAAAACTGCTAAGCAATAGAAGAGAAGCTGACCAACTGACAAGCATTGACAAAAGAATAGTCGCATGTGAACTCAAAACTGAAGCAAATCAGCTGAGGAAATCGCTGTTACCATCATCATTGACATTGTCTTGCCAGGAACTTGAGATGTTAATATCCAACCATGAATGATTCTCTCCACTCATCTGCCTAAGAAAGACTGCTCAGGGATCCTTCAATGATTGAAATGTCTAAAAAGAAAGTCAGAAAATGAAGCAACATTGAGATAGAACAGGTTGTATTTCATAATTTTAATTGCATTATTAATTTTATCCATAAATTGTATTGTCTTTTTTGCCCATAACAAGATTTTGAGCATATCAGGGTGGGGAAGAAGTATTATTTAATTCTAAGGTAGTGTTTCAGAATGGATTTTTTTTCTGTGTGTATTCCTCATTCAATAGAATTAGTAACAGAAGAGAAATTAGCTGGTTGAAACAGGACTGCAGCGCTTGGGGGTTTTGGTCAANTGTGTGTATTCCTCATTCAATAGAATTAGTAACATAAGAGAAATTAGCTGGTTGAAACAGGACTGCAGCGCTTGGGGGTTTTGGTCAACAGTCTCAAATGCAGTAAATGTGCAATGTATTTAGGCTGAAATAATCAGATAAAGTCCAACATTTTCTCTTGGGAGCCCCAAAAAAAAAAAAAAAAAAAATACCCAAGGAAGCAAGCAAGGATAAAACCAATAGAATTTGAATCAGAAATGCCTTGTTTAAATTTCTGGGCTCTTCTGTGAAGCCTGTAAGATAGTTTAATGTGGACAACAGATATGGATGGAAAGGCTCAAATCATGGTGGAAAGAGTTAATTATGCAAAGACAAAAAGCGGAGCTCAGTCGTCTCAGTATTCTGCATTACACAGGGGGTTTTCTCAAAATCTGTCTGCAGGACAGAATATCAAGAAATCACAAATATGCAACTGGGCAGATGCTATAGCTTAGTTAACTATAGTTCTCTGTCAGTTTGTTTCACGTTATTTGGTTTATCAGTTTGAACCCTCATAATTTGTATAATTATAATTAAATCTTTTTCTTCAGAAAATACCTAGGAAACAATATGTCCTGAGTTCAGCAGTAGCAGTAATTTCTTTTTATCCTTCTTAGTAGCTGGTGCAGCACTGTGTCTTTTGACTTTCAGCCTGGGAACAAACCTGATAACACCAATGTTTTTAGTTACTGCTCGAATGTTTAGTCTGACTAAGGACTTTGTGAGTCTCATGCTCTGCCAGGGAGAAGGGGAAGCAGGGAGGAAGCAAAGAAAGGACACCTCACCTAAACTAACCAAAGAGGTATTCCATACCACAGCACGTCATGCCCAGGGAGGTAACTGGGAATTGTGTGGAAGGACTGGTTCACTGCTCGGTTGGGCTCGGTATTGGTGGGTAGTATTGTATTCTCTTCCCTTGTTATTTCCTTTATCATTATTATTATTGGTGGCAGTGGTAGTGATTTGTGTTGTACTTTAGCTACTAAACTGTTCTTATCTCAACCTGTGGGAGTTACATTCTTTTGGTTCTCCTCCCCATCCCTCTGGAAGCAGGGGAGGGCAAGAAAGGGGGGTTGAGTGAGTCAACAAGCTGCATGCCTGGGTTTAAACCATGACACTGGTAAACATGACACGGTAAGGAAAAAAGAAGAAAAGTAGCTGAAGAAGATTATCCTGATGAGTATGTCTGTGAATGTAAGGGTATCAGAAACCATCTTTGGCAGGTCATGGTGATCAGAGGAATTCCTGAAGATGCAAATGCAATGTTCATCTTTCAAGCAGGTGAAGAAGAAACTACAGATAAGTCAGCTTAACATCAGTTCCTGAGAAGGTTGCAATGCTGTTTCCAAATATACAAAGGACCATAAGGTGACTTGTAACAGTCAGCATGAGCTTACATCTCAACCCATGGGAGTGGCATTCTTTCGATTCTCCTCCCCGTCCCTCTGGGAGCTGGGGAGAGGGGAAGAAGGGGGGGGAGGGGGAGTGAAAGAGAGGCTGCGTAGCTGACTGAGTTTTAAATCATGATGCAATATCTCCAAATTGTTTGCTGAGTAAAAAACCTCCAGAACATTAAATACATAAATGTTTCTTTTGAGGTGATTCCACCTCTTACTCAGCTGGTTTTGATATTTATGGTGGTTTTAACTTACTGAAATAAATGAATGCAGAATGATTTCTCTTACTAGCCTAATAAAAAAAAGAGTACAGTCTTTGCTGTTGCTAAGGTCACTGACTGTAAAAGGGGGAATAAATATACTTATTGAAATAACCATCTGACCAAAGCAAGTGTTATCTAATATGAAAACATTCTTATTGATGAGAAGCTTATCCTTTCTAATTCCCAGCAGGTATTTGAAAAATGTAAGTGGCATAGTAATACAACAGTGATATTAATTTTGTATGGGGTGGCACAACACGAATCTCACTCCCTATGTATTTTCTAGGTATTCTTATAATCCATCAACGAGTGCAGCAAGAGAATTCTTCTAAGTTTATTTTCATATTTGAGTGTATTTTCACCCAAACAATTTGCATTACATTGTTGTGAGCTATCTTCTATGGCTTTTTTGCTATTTTATATCTATTATTTTTTCTATATTTCTACAGGAATATCTTACAACTTAAACAATATTTAGACAGTAAAAGCATGATTTTGCAATACAGGATCTGACTTATTTTAATTTTATTTTCCTTAATTATTTCATTTTATAGTATTTGTAATTATCAAACTTTTCCATAACATCTGCAGAAATTATATATTAAAAAAACCAACCAACCAAACAAACAAATTACGGTAAGAAACTTCACAGTTCTGTGATTCAGAATAAAATTATAAATCAAAAGAGAGAGAAATCATACTTCTCTCAAAATGCATATTTTCATCAGTGTATTCTCTTAAAGAGAATATATACACATAATCTGTGGCACAAAACTGTTGGAATAAGTCCAGAGGAGGGCCATGAGGATGATCAGGGGACTGGAGAATCTCCCATATAAAGATAGGCTGAGAAAGTTGGGACTGTTTAGCCTGGAGAAGAGAAGGCTGCATGGACACCTCCTAGCATCCTTCCAGTATCTGAAGGGGGCCTATAGGGATCCTGGGGAGGGACTCTCCATTAGGGACTGTAGTGACAGGACAAGGGGTAATGGGTTAAAACTTAAACAGGGGAGGTTTAGATTGGATATAAGGAAGAAATTCTTTACTGTTAGGGTGGTGAGATGCTGGAATGGGTTGCTCAGAGAAGGTGTGAGTGCTCCATCCCTGGCAGTGTTCAAGGCCAGATTGGATGAAGCCTTGGGTGGCATGGTTTAGTGTGAGGTGTCCCTGCTTATGGCAGGGGGGTTGGAACTAGATGATCTTGAGGCCCTTTCCAACCCTAACTATTCTATGATTCTATATTGACTCATTAAAATGCCGACTAATCTTTAAGACATTAGAAATTTCACTGAGATGGGAGAGCAGAACACAAAATGATACTAGGATGCAGGCAAAGAATGAGAAAGGAAAATAATGCCAAGTTCTGGTTTCTGTTTATAGTTATTGAATACAATGCATAAGCAGTGTTGTGAATTGGACCCTTTTTTTTTACTCCTTCTAAAGAAAATCGTGTTTCTTTTTCTTCTTATTTCCTTCCCTGAGATGATAGCCTAACCTCTGGCTTGATGATTCACTTTCTTTTTTTAAAAAAAATTGCACACAGAATCACAGAATCATGGAGGCTGGAATAGATCTTGGAGATCACCTAGTTCAGCAACACTGCTCAAGAAGGGTCAGCTACAGAAAGTTACCCAGGACCACATACAGTGAGAGTTTTCAGTGAGATTTCTTAAGGTACTCAAGATGTTCTACTGAGACTAGCAAAAATGCCACAAGACTTCTAGTTGATCAGCTTATCAGCATATTTTGGAACAGCAGCTGGATGTTAAATGGGATGCCAAAACGTGTCTCAAAAAATGGAAGTGTGTCAGAAACTGAAACAAAGCCCTGTTTGTATGTTTTTTGTCTGGAATATGTTGGGTTTATATGGAATATAGTTATCACTAACATTTATTGGAATAGCAAAATATAAGTAACTGCTTTTACAGTTTTATGTTTGTTGTACAAGGTAGACATTTGTCCTGGGTTCAGCAGTTACAGTCAGTTTTTCTTCTCTTTAGTTTTGACTTGGCCTGGGAACAAGGCTGATAAGACCGATGTTTTTGGTTGTTGCTGAGCGATGTTTGCCCTGACCAAGGACTTTGTGAGCCTCATGCTCTGCCGGGGAGAAGGGGGGCCAGGAGAAAGGAGGGACAGAACCCAAATTGACCAAAGAGGTATTCCATACCATAGCACATCATGCCCAGGAGGTAACTGGGAGTTACCCGGAAGGAGAGGGAACTTCCCGGTCGGGCTCGTTTTCGGCGGGTGGTATCGTACCCTCTTCCCTTGTTTTCTTTGTCATTGTTATTATTGTTGGTGATAGTGATAGTGATTTGTGTTGTACCTTGGTTACTGGACTGTTGTTATCTGACCAGTGGGAGTCTTCAGCCCATCTTCCCTCCCACTCCTCTGGGAGTGGGGAGGAAAGGGGGGGGGGCAGGAAGGAGGGTTTGAGTGGGTGAACGTGCTGCCTGGCTGGGTTCAAACTACAACATTAAAGGAAGAAATCATCTTATCTGTCATTTTAAACAGAGAAAGACACAAATAGCTGAACTAATTAGCCCATACTACTAGTCTTTCTTTTCCTCTGTGCACAACAGCTATATTACCAATTGGATTTTCAATCTGGGCCTACTGTTCTAAAAAAAAAAGAATTTCTGGAACATATCCAATGTTCTGAATTGGTAACCAGACTTGTTTTCTGACAATTTGGGATTAATAGCCTCCAAACCAGACTAGTTGCATTCATAGTATATAAAACTGTGTTTAGGACCACCTTTGTGACCATTTAGGTGACCTTATACACAGTTATTATATTTTGTGGGGTTTTTCTGTTCAAACTTTCTGAAATATACTGAGGCCTGTATTGATGCGAATGGTATTTTACGGCATGAAATTGAGTATACGTGATGAGCAACTTGGGGAGTGGTCTCAAGGGATAAAATGTTTGAGAGTGCAGATATGGATTCTATAGTTTACAAGAGGCTAAAATAGGAAGTGCAGTATTAGCTGTACTGCTTTCTAGAACTGCAAATGCAATAAACTATAGTATGATTTGTGCCTGAAATTTACATTTGAGAGAGCTGTAACAATTCAAAAAGAATCAGAGCAGACCAGAGGCACAAATTAACAATCATTTATTTCCACTACTAAAGTTCTTTGTTCTTCTTTTCTTTAGCAATGCAGACACAGACTAAAGACCTACATATCAAAAGGTAACTATGAAAAGTGCCTCCAGCTTCAGGCAGTGTTGAGGAAACCATCTTCAGTATTTGCTTATAAAATGTAAACATCAAACTTTAGGCTCATAAATAACATTTTGTCTGTTCCACTGTAAGGAATGCCGAGTTGATTCGCGTCAGTATTGTACAGGATATCAGGCTGACTCATGTCAAAATTGTAATAATCCTCATGATAAGTTGTGTAACCAATGTGAACATTTTGTTGTGTATGGATCAGAGATCCCTTGTGAGCATTCCAACATGTGTGTTTTAAATGATTTTGATTGTAGTAATGAAGATAGTCCAATGTAAAATGAAAGTATTTTTTTCTTTGCATTAATGGTAAAAGGGAAAAATCATTAGTTTGCTATATGTGGTTAACTTAAAGGAAAATTTTGTAAGAAACTAGAAACTGCTGTGTAATCATTAACCTAACCACAAGAAGAAAACAATAGACATCTTAGGTTTGACCAAAGGAAGCAACCATATAAGGAGAAAAACCTGAGCTTGCTGCTTCTTGCTTTTGTGTACCCTGTTGTGCAAGAAAGAGCTAAAGGGGATAAAAAGAGGCCTCCCTTGGGACTCAGCGTGCATTCTGGTGGAGCAGAGACTCCCCACGCACCCAGCACTGTTTTCCTATTGCCTTTCCACCTTAATCATTTGTAAAATGAATAAATCAATTTTTAAGCAATTAAGATTGGCTTCTCACATTTATAACACCATCATTTTAGTTTTCACTGCTTTTTAGGAACAACCTAAAAAAAAGAATTATTATTTTCCTTGCAGTATAAGTAAAACAAATACTGCAGTTATTTTGTGGCAAAAATAGAATGAACAAAGTATGCTTTGACAAAACTTTTTGTCTCCTTTGTAGCTCGGTATTTCAAATTTATTATCTTTTATGTCACAAGTTCTAATTTCAAATTCAGCCTAAAAAAAAAAATAGAATTCTCTTTCATTCTCCTCTTTTTCTTCTTCTCTAATAAGTGGACTTACCCCACAACATTTATGGCTGGTTTATCACTAATATGAATGTTTTTATTCCCAAACAGAACCTGAATTTAGTCTCTTGATGCCTTGAAAAAAAAAATATTCTGATAATAAAATAGTTTTGCGATTTACATACTAAGCCCTCTATTTCAACATAATATTTTAATAGATATGTCATCATTACTTGGACATTTAGATAAAAAGGTATCTTAAACATGAAGTGACACTTAATTTTTCTGTTACCTGATTTGGTATCTTATTAAAGGATATTTCATTGAATAGAGACAGAAAATTTCTAATGAAATATATCCTTCAATCTTTTCCAGTACAACTATGCAGTCTGATGGTTTACATAGTTTTGGAAAATAAATCTGTATTCATTTTATCTGAATGAACAATCGGCATTGTTTATACAGATGCTCACAGTACTATCTATTAACTACTTTTCAATTATAAATTAGAGTGTTGATCAGAAGATCATATTTCTATTCTACTTGCAAATTAACTTTATTTTCTCTCCACTGTTTTTTTCACACATTTCTAACACATTCATTTAGATTTTTCATTAAGGATTACCTTATTTGAAAAGATCATATTTCATTCACACTCAATCACTGGAAATATCCATTAATCTTAAAGACTGTTCGAGAAGAATTGTTCAGCAAAAAGATAATTGTAGCAATGCAAACCAGAATTAGGACATAAGTTAACAATTAGGCAGCACAGAAAGGAGTCTTGAATTTACTCCCTGATTTTCTTCTATTTATGAGTAGAGATTTTGGAGACTTTGTTCAGAAATAAGTAAAAGAAAGTTTCTGGTCAGGAAAGTACAAGACAGAAAGATATAATTTTCAAGAACATTAAACAAGGAAGAGATTTATATTTAGGCCACTTATTTAGTATTTCTTAGCCAGAAGATATGAGTTCTCTTTATTTACAGAATTATTTTATCCTACCTTATTATTTTTGTGTACAAATCAAACATAGCTTTAGAGATTCTAAAAGCTATTGATGTCTTTTTTGGTGCAAAATAAATTTGTGGGACAGATTTACAACAGTTCTATTTTAAGGTATTAGGAACTTGATAGGCTAAAATGCACAAATACAAAATAGAGTATATTTTATTTTTATTTCAGTGTTTAATCCAAACAGTAGTTGCCAGAACCTATTTACGCTGTCTAATGTAAAGGAGAAGGGATTACAGGAACATGGTCAGTCCTTCAAAGTGCTGGCATAGAGGGAAGAAGTGGGAAATTCTACTTTCTTCTTGAGTTGTGGTACATATTTTTATCTGGTTCTATAAAAAACAGCCTGCTGCATTCTTACTATTTAGACTGGTCCTTTGATTTCCTTGTGCTTTTTTGTTTGGTTGCTTGGTTGGGGGTTTTTAACTAATTTTCATATAGTTCTCTTTTTTTTCTGGAATTAAGTCTAAATTTCCTTAATTTATTTTGCCTACTTTTTTCCTACTACAATTTTAAGATTAACTTTGTTGTGTTTGCTGTTACACTAGTTTTCTACTAATTCCTTTTGAACTGAATCCTGGATGTTATAACTCAAGTCCAAGTCAGAATAGTATATTTACTTGTGGGTTCCAAGACTAGTTCTAGAAAGCAGCCGTCTGTCTCTGCCAAAACTTTTATCATCATGTCTCCTGCTGGCAAGGTATTACTCCAGCTTACATGCGGCTAGTTAGAACTCTTAACTGTTTCTGCCCATCCAGATTTTGCAGCTTCTCTAGTCTTACTTGATAATCTCAATATTTCTTGAGCATAATTATTACCCTTCTTAGGGTGTTGATATCCCAATCTTAATACACCTCTTTATTTATGAAAGCCACTCACAAAGATTCTGAAGAGCTTCTCTTTTCCTGGAATATTTTTGTATTGTTCCACTTTATATAATCCTTCACATACAGTGCCACTCTCTAACCTGCAGTCCCTCTTGTATCACTCCTGTAAAGCTGACACCTTAGCAATACTGTAACCCATTTATTACCTTCCTTGTAGCACAATTATGAGGTGCCTGTTTTCTTAGAGTTGTTTACTCATGCTAAGCACTGTGGTTACCCACTTTATTGTTTAGGTTTTAAACCTTGGTGAAAAGGACTTATGACTTTCCTCTGTTCAGCCCCTTGAAATTGTTCATGTTAGTCAACTGGCTTCACAGAAAGTCTAATTTTGCCAGTAACATTTATTGTTATTGTGCTGTTTATTTCCCTCCTGACCTTTTCAGAACTGTATTGAATATTGTCCTTTTATTATCCTTCCATCCATATCCCTTACTCCCTGATTTAAGGATATTACTATTTTTCTACAGCAGCTGCCCCTACTTGGGTTTCAGATATAAACTGTGAACGTATTTGAAATATTAAATTGTACATAGTGCACTTGATTTATCACTATCATAGGATTTTTCATGAAAAGCTCTAGTTCAGAAATGTAAAATTACAGTAAATGTTATTGTTACATTGAACTATTCTATTTGTTTGCATACTGTGGTATGAAACTGCAGTGAGTTATAAGACATCTGTTTACAGTACAATAAGAAACTTTAGGCAATAAATTAATAAATATATTATTTTCCTTCTCACTTGCTATATACACACACACAGAGACCTTTGTTCATGCATTCCCACAGTTAAAATGACAATAAAACCAGCTGGTTATGACAAAAAGTCTTCTTTTTTAAGTGTAAAATTATAGGGTTGTTAACATTCAGTCAATTTAATGTCATAACTGATTCAACCTCCTTTATAATGACAGTTACAATACCATAAGTCTACTGATGGAATCTAAATTAAGAATTAAAGTCTCTGCAAAAAATAAATAAAAGAAGTATAAAGATTTAAGATGATATCTGGCATTAAAAAAGGTAAAATCCTATTTCATGGAATAACAGTAAAAATTTTCAACTATCGTCATCGTAGTATTGCACAGGAAAAACACTTTAGCTGATTAGAAAATGTCATAAGTGAGTGAACATACACAAAATAAAGCTAAATTATGTAATGACTCTGTAAACTATGTAAATATACATGGTTTTGATATAATGTGTATATATATACACAATGGGACAATAATGCATTAGTTGTTAACAATTTGCATGAACTGGTCTAGGATGTGATAAGCATATGCTCTTTTTGAATGGGCTAGCACTGTGCTAGCTAGCTCCAGAGTTATCTGTACACTGTCAAATAAAGACAATGTACAATGGTGTGACTTCCATCCTTGTAATCCCACAATTCACATGATGTGATGTGTTAGCATTCTTAATTTGTCTGTCAGAGCAGATTGTTAAAAATGTGATTTCAAACTTTCTCCATTATCCAGAAAAGAAAAAAAAAAAATGAAATCTGAAAAACCTCTGAAAATGCAGTGTTTCTTGAATTAACTAACATGCCTGTAACTGATAATCAGACATATCCTCACAGTTCAGTTTGTCTAATTCAAATTCACAAAGAAAAAAAAGTAGAGGAAAGAAAAGATATTATACTGGAATCTCTGCTAGCTATTTTAACTAAGTAAATAGCTAGGTAATAGCTATTTGTCTTGTAGAGTGGTTTGTGAGATCAGTGTCTTCACAATAAGACTGGTTTTGGTATAAGAACTGCTATAACCTATTGTTGGAGATTGCATGTTATTTGTAAAGGAATATTTAGTGTTACAGTTATGAAAGACTAAAATAATGCCTGTCTTGGGTTTAGCAGTAGCAGTCATTTTTTCTTCTTCATAGTAGCTGGTGCAGCTGTGTATTGATTTTAAGTTGGGAACAAAACTGATAACAGGAATGTTTTTAGTTACTGCTCGAATGTTTTACTCTGACCAAGGACTTTCTGAGTCTCATGCTCTGCCAGGGAGGAGGGGAGGCTGGGAGGAAGCAGGGACAGGGCACCTGACCCAAACTGTCTAAAGAGGTATACCATACCATAGCATGTCATGTCTAGGATGTAACTGACAGTTCCCTGGAAGGACACTTCACTTCCTGGTCAGGCTCGTTTTTGGCGGGTGGTATCATACCCTCTTCCCTTGTTATTTCCTTATCATTATTATTACTGATGGTAGCAGTAGTGATTTGTGTTGTACCTTGGTTGCTGGGCTGTTCTTACCTCAACCCGTGGGAGCTGCATTCCTTCAATTCTCCTCCCCATCCCTCTGGGAGTGGGGAGGAAGGAGCGGGGGAGGAAAGAAAGAGGGGGAGAGAGTAGAAACTGGGTTTATACCAATTTTGCATAAAAACTCTTGAGTATATGTTTATAGCAATGTGTATATGAAAGCAAAATGTCACCCTACCTTTCTCTTCTTTTAATCCCTTAGAGGTAAACATAAGTGTAAATCCTTTTGTCAAATAACAAAACCAGCTCAGGCTACTGAAAAGAAAATGTATTACATAGTTACTATAAGTAAATACTTATATTTAGAAAATTACTCCAGGAATTAGAGTGTAGTAGGAATTCCCTACACAGTGCAGTAAAGTTTTAATAAAATTAATATTAAAAATTTATTTTACTTCCATTGGTGGTTTTTCTCAAGTTGGATTTCCCTGATTTCCTAGAAATGACAGCTAAGTTATATTCTCAGCAAGTTCAGCATGCTTAATGAATTCCTTGGGGAAGCCAGAATATCTGTAGCACAATTAACTTCCCATTCTTATGTAAATGTAGAGTTTCAGGGTCCCTGATGGAAGCCTGCTTTTTGGCTACTGTTAGCAAGTGTATACTATTAAATGACACATGGAGCCTTGAGCTGGAATTTAGACTTCACTAATTTGTGCTGTGACATGTGCAAAACTGCTTTAGAGGAACGTGAAACAGTTTTTTAAATGTGCCTAGACTGTAGTCAGCAGACTGGTTAGCTTTGCTTTTCCTTGGTCTTAACAAAATAAGCACTGACACTCTTTTTACTCTTATATTTCCTATGTTTTTTAGGATTTTCATTTCTTTATTATTACTATCTAGTCAAGATTATTGATTTAAGATGGAAAGAGTCTGATAGAGTGAGGTAGTATTTTCGATTGTACATGTGCATTTACGTGCATGCAATTAAAACTGAAAACATAATACTGAAAAGAGAATTAAACTCTTAAGTCAGGTAGATAAGGTCCAAGCAGCTTGTAAAGGAAAACAAGATCATATACACAAATCTAATAGCCTGAGTGAGATAGATGAGTGAGAAAACAGTATCCAAAATGAAAAGAGTATGTTACTGAGTAGTTCAAGCTTTATTGATGCTAGTAAAGTCCTTTGGGATCTTTGGATGAAAGGCATTCTATAAATGCAAAGTAGTATTATCTCAGAGGAACAAAGCTATATGTCAGTTCTGAAACATTGAAATGAAATCAGATTCAAGCTATAACCACAAAGTGGCATCTTGCTGAGTGTTTTGTATCTAAGTTTTAAGTTATCAAGCAAACTTTATAATCCAAATTGAGTCCTAGCTTCCCACATTTCATGGAACTTGTTAGGGTGTGAGAGAGTGTCTACTCCTGACTAAGGGTTTTTTTTTCACTGCAACTAGGGATAATAAGAAAAAGGTGAAACATAAACAAGAATATACAGGAACACAAATCTGACCGATAAATGACTGGGTCTCAATGATGGGAGCCAAAGCTGGTCATCAAATCAAAAGGATGAGGGCATATGGAAGTGTAAGAATATTTATTGCAGCAAGGTTATCTGATCAGGGATCTTGTAAATTGGGAAAAATAAGGAAAAAGAGGGAAAGAAAAAACATTATACAGAGACATATATCTGACAAAATAGTCAAGAAGACACAAAACTGGCCATGCACACTCATTAATGGGCTATACAGAAACTACAGGACACACTTCTGGGAAGATTAACCTGGACTTTGCAACTAGTAAGATTGTAAATCAGGAAAGACACAGACTAGGAGAAGTGTAGGAATTGACAGATGTGTACAGACACAGGGGGAGGATGTGCAAGGGAAGGGAAAGCAGAGGGGAACAAAGGGTGGAGGATAGATAAAAAGGTCAGTCACATATAAAATGGGGCCAGACAGTATGCTGGTCTGTCTGAGTCATATGCTTGATCACTGCTGTCAGTCCTATATTCTAATTCTTATAAATTATTAAATCTTATTAAATCTTATTAAATCTGAGCCCCGTATGTGGGTGATGTTGAAGGTACTGCCTTGTCTGCGTAGCCACTGTCATGACTGTGCACTGTCCTCTGAATGTGTCTCTGTGTCTCTGGTATACATGCTCATCTTCACTACTGGCTGAACCTGCAAATAGGAAGCCATGACCCCCAGCTTGGGCAGAGACCCCAGGATGGGCTCCAGTGGCTGGGCAGGAGGGTACTGGGCAAGAGAAGCTGGAGTAGGCAGCCATGCTTTCAACCACTTAACTCATTCACAAAATTTCAAAAATTTGTCTAAGTTTCTTCTTGGTGCTTAACTTTATCAAAGCAATCCAAATGGGAATCTCCTTAGTCATCTCAGTTAATATAGGTATTTCAGCTTTCATAAGAAAACATTTCAGGGGCACCACTTGTTCCATTTCTTTGCAAATAAAGGATCATATAAGTTTTTCCCTCTCAAGATTTTATGATTCCCACAGTAAGCTCTCGTCTGAGTTAATTTACACATTAGACCTGCTCAAGTCATGTTAATGGAGTAGCAAATTATTCCTGATTTTATGTAATGCTTTAATGGATGGAACACTTCTTTTAAGAAACAAAATGCACACATATAAACAATTTTTCAGATTGACAAATTAAAATCCTACTTATGAGGAGAATGTTCAAAACTGCACATTTTAAATTAGGCTTGCATGAGGTACTTTTCAACCCTTCTGAGAAATCTAGGCTACTGCAAAGGAACAGTATATAGATTTACGAAATCAGTCAATGAGCAAGAGGCATGTCTTTTTAGTGCAGAAATGCCAATGCTTTCCTTGCAGTGAGAAAGACTGTGATTGTGATTCCCCGTGTCTGTCTCACACTATTTTCTAAAATGCACTTTCTTAAAACGCAAAAAATAAAGATTTCACCAAATGAGGGTGTATAAAGGTCCTGTGGGAATCAGCATTCCTCTGACTGTGAAAACACAGAGAATCACTTCAAATTTATGAGATATAGACTTAGAGGGCGGGCGGGGGCTGGGGGGGGCAAGACTGTTGGTTGATATTCAAGGATCACCTGCTACAAGCTCAGGAGTGTTGCATCCCAACTAGAAGGAAGTGCAGCAGGAGGGCCAGGAGACCTCCTTGGATGGATAAGGAGTTGCTGAGGAAAACTCAAAGGAATAAAGAGGCTTATAAAAGGTGGAAGCAAGGACAGGTGGCCTGGGACGAATACAGGAATGCTGTCCGGGAAGCTAGGGAGCACATAAGGAAAGCTAAAGCCCACTTAGAATTAAACTTGGCTAGGGATGTGAAAGATAACAGGAAGAGATTCTATAGGTACATTGCAAATAAAAGAAAGACTAGGAACACAGTAGGCCCTCTCTGGCAGCTATCAGGAGAACTGGCTATGAAGGATTTGGAGAAGGCTGAGGTTCTGAACAACTTCTTTATCCCAGTCTTCAATGGCAAAGGATCTGACTGCACCACCCAAGTCTTGGAAGGCAGATGCAGGGACTGTGAGAATGAAGACCTTGGGCCCACTGTAGGAGAGGATCTGGTTCAAGACCATCTTAAGAACCTGAACATAGGCAAGTCCATGGGACCTGATGAAATCCATCTGTAGGACCTGAAGAAGCTGGCGAGTGAAGTTTCTAAGCCACTGTCCATCATATTTGAGAAATCATGGCAATCAGGTGAAGTTCCCGAAGACTGGAAAAGGGGATATATAACCCCCATTTTCAAGAAGGGGAAAATGGATGACCCAGGGAATTACAGACCAGTCAGTCTCACCTCTGTGCCAGCCAAAATCATGGAGCAGATTCTCCTGGAAGGTATGCTAAGGCACATGAAAAACAATGAGGTCCTTCATGACAGCCAGCATGGCTTTACTAAGGGGATATCCTACCTGACCAATTTGGTGGCCTTCTATGATGGGGCTACAGAACTACTGGACAGGGGCAGAACAGTTGACATTATCTACCTGGACTTGTGCAAAGCATTTGACACTGTCCCACATGACATCCTTGTCTCTAAATTGGAGAGGCAACAATTTGATAGATGGACCACTCGGTGGATAAAGAACTGGCTGGATGGCTGCATGCAAAGAGTTGTGGCCAATGGCTCAATGTCCAGCTGGAGTCCAGTAAAGAGTGGTTTCCCTCAGATGTCTGTGTATGAACCAGTCCTGTTCAACATCTTTGACTGTGACATGGACAGTGGGATTGAGTGCACCCTCAGCAAGTTTGCCAATGACACCAAGCTGTGTGGTTTGGTGGATACACTGGAGGGAAGGAATGCCATCCGGAGGGACCTTGACACACTTGTGATCTGGGCTGATACCAACACCATGAAGTTTAACCATGACAAGTTCAAGGCCCTCCAGCTGGGTCGGAGCAATCCCAGGCACAGTTATAGGTTGGGCAAAGAAGAGATTCAGGGCACCCCTGTGGAGAAGGACTTGGGGGTGGTGGTTGATGAGATAATGAACATGATCCAACTGCAGTGTGCGCTTGCTGCCCAGAAAGCCAACCATATCCTGGGCTGCATCCAAAGGAGCGTGACCAGCAGGTTGAAGGAGGTGATCCTGCCCTCCTACTCTGCTCTCATGAGACCTCACCTGGAGTCTTGTGTGCAGTTCTGGTGTCCTCAACATAAAAAGGACATGGAGCTGTTGGAAGAAGTCCAGAGGAGGGTCATGAGGATGATCACGGGACTGGAGCATCTCTCATATGAAGACAGGCTGAGAAAGTTGGGGATGTTCAGCCTGGAGAAGAGAAGGCTGCATGGAGACCTCCTAGCTGCCTTCCAGTATCTGAAGGGGGCCTCTAGGGATGCTGGGGAGGGGCTCTTCATTAGGGACTGTAGTGACAGGACAAGGGGTAGTGGGTTGAATCTTAAACAGGGGTTTAACAGTGTTGAGGCAATGGAATGGGTTGCCCAAGGATGTTGTGAGTGCTCCATCCTTGATGGAGTTCAAGGCCAGGCTGGTCAGAGCCTTGGGTGACAAGGTGTAGTGTGAGGTGTCCCCGCCCATGGCAGTGGGGCTTGCAACTGGATGATTTTAAGGTCCTTTCCAACCCTGACTATTCTATGATTCTGTTTTACGATTCTATTTTTAAGTATCTTTTGTATCCTTTTATAGGAATAGGTGATCAAAGTTTAAAGATTGCATATAGTGTCATGTTTCTATCAGCATCTTATGAATATAATCAGCATTACTGAAACTGTTAAAAGGCAGTTACTTGCTGCTTAACAGAAAAAACAGATGAAATTGGCTGAAACGTAAACCTTTAAAAAACACATCTGTGCATGTGTGTTCCTGTGAAAAGCATTTATTTCTCTGTCTCTTTGTTTAATGATTCGTGATGTGTCAGATCAAGCAAGGAGAAAACAGAAAGAAAGATATACACAAGACATCCAGCACTACTACAAGAAAGAGCTCTACTGGATGCTTTCTTCTCTCAGAAGAGATGTAAGCAGTCTGAGGCATAAACTGTTAGAGATGCTACTTATGAAAGTTTTAATTTAGGAATGTTCTGAAACAAAGCATTGTGCAACACTGCTATTTTCCTTTGAGTTATAGCATTTAACATGCAGTGATCTAAAAAAAAAAAGAGCTGAAGATTCAGGCTTTTACTCTCTGTCTTCATGATTGCAAGGTACCTTGTCATCTTTGGGAAAAACTATTGCAAGCAGATGAAAACACATATTAATCTTTTGAATCTTATTTCTTGACTATGGCTTTTGTTTATATGGAATGTAAGCACAGATACTTGAATACTTAATAATAGATTTCTAGTACTGCTGCAGCTATTCAATTTTATTTTCTACTTTCTTCACACAAAGATGTAAGTAAAATTTCCTAGCCTACTAGTATTTTTGAATTCTTTGAATGTTTTGCAACTTCCACTTGCTCCTTTTTTTCTAGTATTATTTCTCTCCTATGCAGACAGGTTAAGAGAGGTGAGCTTCTTCAGCCTGGAGAAAGCTCAGGGGAGACCTTATAGCAGCTTTCTAATACTTAAAGGAGGACTATATGAAAGCTGGAGAAGGGCTTTTTACAAGGGTATGTAGGGACAAGATAAGGTGCAATGGCTTTAAACTGACAACAGGGAGATNGAGAGGTGAGCTCTTCAGCCTGGAGAAAGCTCAGGGGAGACCTCATAACAAGTCTTCCAATACCTAAAGGAGGACTACATAAAATCTGGAGAAGGGCTTTTTACAAGGGTATGTAGGGACAAGATAAGGTGCAATGGCTTTAAACTGACAACAGGGAGATTTAGGTTGGACACTGGGAAGAAATTCTTCCCTATGGGGTGGTGAGACATTGGTACAGGTTGCCCAGAGAACCTCTGGATGCCCCATCCCTGGCAGTGTTCAGTGCCAGTCTTGATGGTGCTTTGAGCAGCCTGGTCTAGTGTGAGGTGTCCCTGAACATGGCAGGGGGGGTTGGAACTGGATGATCTTCAGATCCTTTTGAACCCAAGCCATTCTGTGAAAACAACTCTACCTTAATAGGTAAACATATGTTGGTGCGATACAGTAAAGAAAAAAATCATCAAGAAAGACTGAGGCTCAGCATAGAGGTATGCATAATAATGCAATGCTTATGAAGTTTCATGCTGATATATCTTTCATGTACAGATGCTTAAAGCATTTATACTGCTGCTGTAGAAGATAAAACCAGTAGCTTTTTCTCTTCTGCTTAAGTTAGTGAGAAAGAGTAGCTTGAAAAAAAAATATAGTCTTAGATGACATTTTACTAAGATCAAACTTTTAGTAAACTAGTGTATAGTCAGACACTTTCTTTGTTAAATCAATTTTAGATTAAAATCAATTTTAGATTAAAATAGAAAACTATCTAGCATGGAAGTTCTGATAATATTTTTCTTTCCACGGGTACTTATAGATTGTGATATTCAAAATGCTGAAGAACAAATTATGTGATAAAACTCAATGGGACTGAATGCAAAAAAAGGTATGAGAGAAACATATGCATATTTTCAGAATCAACTTCCCAAGGAAATAAAAGTTTGCAATTTACTTAGTAAAGCAATTGAACAACTTAGTGTATTTTCTTTATTTAAATTTTCTCTTTTATTTCAATTTCAATACTCAAGACAGCTAAAAACAGGTATCATTTTCATGTTATTATGTTCTCAACAATATTTAATGTTTTGTTCAGAGAAATGAATGTGAAAACACCAATTCTCACAATATATTTCTTCCTTTAAATGTAGCTATGGTACACCTTGCCAAAAATTTGAGGGGTTTTTTTTTTCAGTTCATCCTTCTGTTATCCACTTTTAGGAGCTCTGCAAGAATACTGTAATATTTGAACATTTTGATATGTTTCTAACCATTGGGACATCAAGGTACTGGTAATTGTAATTGGTTCAACACATTGATCTGTTGTGTTTGCTTCATTCAAAGGGATGCACTCACCTAGTCATTCATATTATTGTTTCATATCAGCTTTAATGTGTTGGCCAATGCAGGCAATGAAATGAAAAAAAAACATAGCATCCAAAATTGTGACAGCATGTGATCTCTACCACATCATGAATATGTGTCTTGTTTGTTAAAATTTTATTTTGATCTTTAATGCTATACAACTGTGGAAACAAAAATTTTTAAATTATTACTTCTTAACCTCTGTCAATAAAAAGGGCATTCTCTCAAAATTTGGAATAAAATTTGGACAAAAATGGAAAAAACCCCTAAAATTTGCTAATGGGATAAGGATGGAAGAAAAGCATGTATCACTGTTACCATAAACACATTTGTTGTGCTTACAGTTGCTTATGTCTAGCACTAACTGAAGACTATAACTAAGGATGTAGTCACTAACACACAGCACCATCTAGAACTTAAAATTTAATTAAAAATTAATTACACAAATCCACTGTAAAGTGATTCTTTCAGTTTCCTATGCTGTTCTTAGGTGAGATGTTTACCTGAAAATCTCTGAAGTAGTCTTTGAAAAGGCGCATAGTGGATGAAAAATTTATAACTCTCCATTATGAAAAAATCTTTATTGTGAGATAAAACTACGAATAATGAATATATTTAAAATAATAAGTAATCTCCCAGTCTAAAACAGGATGAATATCTCCTCTACTGTATCACAGCATAAATAAATAACCTTCTTTCCTCATGCCATTCAAACAACCTGTTGGCTTTCAATATAAATATTTTAGTGGAATTCTAAGGTCTTACTAAAGTCATTCAATTTTTATTTATTTTTATTTTCTTTTCTATTTTCTAGTTTGTATTTCTCATGCTCTTATCAACAAAACAGAGAAAAAGATACATAAATGACAATTGTGATTTTAATTGTAGAAAAAAGTCTACATAATATCTAGAAAGACTTGCATTGTACCATGAACTGCTGGAGATCTCGGTGAGGGAAGACGAGAATGACCAATATGATCAATATGCAGACTTCAATTTATTGGTTTACATGGCTTACTTTTATACCTTATTCTTACATTACCATTACATCACCATAACTACTTGGCTTAATACAATTGGTCAGTTGCACTGTTATGCCTCATATCATTGGTTACCACTACCATACACACACTGGGCACCTTAACCTTTAACAATGCTAGGATTGGATAACACTGTCCTGGGAACTAGAGCCCCAGAACTTGTCAGCTCCCCCTCTCCTCTGCCTGCCTCTGAGCTCTTGCAGCTGGTGTTTCTTTTACTCCCTAATCCTTGGCCTTCAGTTTATCTCAACTCCACTTCTGTTCCCAGGCAGGCTGTCTTGCACCAAGGTCTCTGGATTGCTCACAAAATGTCCGTTCTCCAACAATGAACTGCCTATATTGTGTGAGCTGCAGCAGAGATTAAGTATATACGGGGAATATATTATTTTATGTTTTCATCAGAAAGATATGCTGCTTACTTCATTAAAGATGGAAATTAATGGAGTTAGGGTTAGGACTAGGTTTAGTCCAGTAAGATGAAAAAATAGAAATAGAAATGCTTGAAAACTTTTTTGTTTTTTTGCTTTTTTGTTGGGTTTGTTTGTGGTTTGTTTTTTTTTTTTTTACTGGAGGGGTGAGGGTCCTGGTTTTGCTTCTTACAGGGAGATATGAAAGAAAAGGAAAGTAAATCAGTGATGGTTTTCATCATATTGACGTGTTTGTCACATTTGCAGAAATTCATTATAAGCTATTTTGTTACAATTTCTGTATATAATTCAGAGCTTCTTGTTTGCATTTAGTATTCTGTAGCTATATTTATTTACATAGGTAAACCCATGGCAGCCATCATAGTTCCAGGTACATAAAATACCACGTTTCTCTCTATGTGTTATGATGGAATACATCCAACCTGTCTCTCTAGAAGTGTTTAAACTTTTCTAAGGTCATGTTTACTCTTAAGTTTACCACTCTTCGCTTTACCTACCTAAATATTCTCAAAATTATCTGCTTAAAGGAAAGAATGCTTCTTTCCTGCCAAGCAGCCTATAAACATGGACTAGATAGACAGGATTTGAGATCCATTTAAGTCCTCTGTGGAAGCCTGACAAATTTGTTGTGCATATGAAATCACCAGAATATCATGGAAGACGTAAACTTCTTGTGAGGGTTTAAGCTGATGCTGTAAAAGCTGTTCAGCTTCAGAGAGTGAGCCCTCACTTTCCAAGACTAAGTTGTTAAATACCCAGAAAGAGTTCTCCTCTCAACAACACTGTGAATCTGTGTATCATCTTAGAACCACATGAAAATTAAGCAAGAAGGAGAAGAAAAAAATCAGATACTTCTGTCTCAGTGATTTCTGACGCAGATGAAAAGAAATAGAAATGGAGTGCCTTACACAGCCTCCTGAAAAATTGCCGCATTTTACCCTTAGTCATTTCTGGATAAGCAATAAAAGCAATCAAAGGTTTTAATTATGTGGCTTGGATTATTCTGGAAACAAACATGAAACTGATCTATGAGGCAGCATATTGCTTACAGTGGAATTCTATTCTCAGTTCCTTAGGAACTAAGTCAACTTAAGAAAGAAATTATTTTCATTTCCAATTAACACTGTTCCTTGTGAGTTTTGCATAAATTTATTCTAGTATATTGGAAAAACTAAAAACAAAACCCTAAAAAAAAAAAAACCACACCAAAAACAAAACAAAAAAACAACCAAACTGCAAACCAAACAAAAGCACAAACCAACCCTTCATCTGCCTGCCATTTCCTGTTTATCTGCATATGCAGTAGACCAGTGGACTAGCAGTAGCTGCTTTTTACTCAGAGAAGCACAGAGGGAAATAGCTAGCATGACAGAAATAAAGCAGTTTGGTTCTCTAAATGAGCACATATACAACCTCATTAGTGAGTAATATACCTGAATGCTGTAGCTCTTTCTATCCCCAAGCTTTTTCCTTGTATTTGTTGATTGTGTGTTTTGATGGAAATGTATTCTTATATTCTGACTTCAAAAAGCAGATCTGCCTTGAATTTCTGACATTCACGGGTAACACAGGGAGGATATCATTGGGAAGACATATCACCTTCTCTTAGCATTAAAAAGAGTGATGAGACTAATATAACAATTTTTGTCTTACTCTCCATCCATCAAATGACCAATATATTAATTTTGTAACTTGATCAATAAAGCCCGTCTTTCATGCAAGGGCAAAGAGTGAGATTCAGATTGATGCCTTGAGAACATGTCTTAATTAGTTTAACATCAGCTTTCTTTTGGTTACTGCAATATAAATAAATGCTAAGGCTATGTACAGCCATTCAGGGCGATTACCACTGGTAAAAAGGCTTACTGAGAAAATAAAATGTGCAAACTCTTAAGGGTAGAAACCTCCTATCAGACTTTTATGAAGTATATAAAGAGTGGACTGGGTTTCATCAGGTTGCAGGAGCAATATATTGTATTATGTCAGATAAAATTGCTATGTATTTTGTTGAAAAAACAAGTCTTTTTTAGAAAAAAAAATGAGAACATCTCTGGATTATTATACACCAAGGACTGTTATGCTATAAGGAATATCTACTAAGAGTACAAGATCTGTAAAGATTTTCCTACATTTGTTAGTGCAATTTATAGTGAGTTATCAAAGGAAACTGAAGAGGAAAGAAGACCTGGAGGCAGCAATGCATATCTTCAAAATCCAAGGATATACATTCTGTTTTAAACATTTATACTTAACTTGTCTTAATGTCAGTAGGAGTTATGTGCACACATAGAAAGAATATACACCTCTGTATGTAAAGAGTCATTAATTTTTAGGTGAGAAAAAACAAAAGAGAACAGAATAAAGACAAGATGATTTAAATTTTAGAGGGCACTTCAAGAAAGATGATGCAGACTATGAATCAGGGTTATGTTCAGAATATCTGTGAAATTCTGATCAATATAAGCAGAGATGACAGTAATTCCCTGTGTACTGTGATAGAAACCCAATTAGTACTGTTATCAAAATAAGTCTGTTTCAATTCAAACAATAGTGCAATTACAAGTTCAAACAATGAATTTTAGAAACTATATAACTTTAAATACTTAAACCTTTCCTGTTCAGAGGTGAAATCTACATTTCTTCAAGGTGTTTTTTTAATAGAAATAGTTCAACTTTAAGCGATGTGTTCTCAAGATCATAAGAATCTATGTTGTTAGCTTCAAAATCAGTAAGTTTTTCATAAGATTTCTTTCAATAAAGGAGAAAAAAAAAAAACCCAGAAAATGAAACAGAGATAAATAGTCATTCAGTTTAACTAGGAAGGTATTATTTCAACATAAATTTTGATAATCCATTTTAAATTTTCAAATAAATCCATATATTTTTAGAAACACTTATGACACATTTACTATTTCTGGACTCTAGTCTAACGTGCCTTTCCTCTTGTTTCTAAGCCTTTTTTTTCTTTTTAAATCTGGTTGTTTAGCAAATTGTTGAAAGGTTTAGTTTTGTTGTATGCTGATGTACGCCAGTAAGTTTAATTTGATTTGTATGGCTAAAACCCTGGTCATAACACTGAAAATGTTCACTTAAGCCCCTCTATTACAACTTCTTAATAAGGAGATTTCTTCTAGGGAAAACCACTAACTCAGTCATAATCTAATTAAATACAAATTAAAGTGTATGCATTTATCTTTTTAATCAAAAGGCAGCGAGAAGAGCAGGCTACAGGAGAGAAAAAACAAAAGTTTCTTTGCAAAATATTCAATGGAAACCTGCATTTTATATTGTTTAAAAGGATGGTGGAGATAATAGATACTTTCAAGATCATGTAACATGATTTCAAAAACATTTCTACTCTAGCAACAACAAGAAGAAACTTTTGTTGTGTTTTGTTCTTTGACCCAGTTATGCATACACTATCATTTTATGCAAAGTTGAACAGCATCTCAACTGGAGATCGAAAATCCTCTTTGCTGTGAGCTCATAAGGAGGATCTGGATTCTGTGCCAACACTAACACTGGTACTTAAAAAAGAAAGAAAGCTTTATTCATAACCTGCATAGATCATTCATGATACTACTCTTACGGAGGTAATAGTATTTTTGTAATGTGTACAAAATAAAACCCAATAAAACAAACTCTGAAAATCATCAAAGGAAAAAAAAAAAAAAGAAAATCCAACAAACCAAAAAAGTTCCTGCAGCTGTATGGATTGAGTGCAAGTCTTAAAAATGTAAATTTGTCTTCTGTGATGTGGAGTAGATTTGGAACTAAACTAGGTGTGACTTGATAACAAGCTCCTGAAAATTAAGACATTTCTCTCAGATTTTTTTTGTGAGCTGGACTTGTGCTGAAATCATCATCCCTGTTAAACAGGGATTTTTTGCAAATTCCACTGGATCTGTGGTAGAGAATAGGTTTCTATGGTTTGACGCTGTATTACCTTAGGTAGCATTGAAAAGTTCAAGAATGAAACTGTAGGCATTAAAGAAACTGTGGAATATTTGCTAATTTATTGTTGTCATGGTGAGAAGGAAATTTGAAGATATAAAATCAAGAGTAATGTACCACTATATAGCTTATATTTCCAGGACTCTATGCAGCCCTATATCTCTCTCTTTAAGGAGCTATACTTCCTCTCAGTTTAGATCATGGTGTCAGGAATAAGTATTTGTGACAATCATAAATTATATTAGTTATTCAAAAACATAATTAAATAGCAAACAGTCATGAGTTATATTTTAAATAAAGTAATGTTTGGAAGCATGTCTTAAACAAAATTAAAAGTACATTTGGTTGCTATTTCTCATAAACTATCATTCTTCAATGTCCTGTTTCATTTTTATGAAAATATAATGATATTAACATAATTTCTTCCTTATAAGTTAGTATTTCCTGTAAAATTACATTCATTAAGCAGTAAATCTGGACCAACGTAAAGCCCTATAAAAGATAAAGTCCCAGGTAACTGAGGAGATTTCATGCCTAGCAAACATGAAAGTGTGAGGCTGATACAATATTCCATAAATTACTGTGGAAAAGAAGCTATAACATGGAAATGTATCTTTCATCTTCTATGAAAAACAACTGACTCAGGAAATAAAGGTTTTTCATAAGAACATAAACATAATTTTTATCCTGATTTTGTGTGGTTTTTTATGTGTTGTGTTTTTGTGGTTTTGTTACTGTTGTGTTTTTCTTTCTTTCTGATTTGCTTCCTTTTTCCAAGTGAAAAGCCTCTCCTCAATGACATGCAACTGAAAATAAAATTTAATCTAGAGTTTGCATATACAGAACCTGTATTTGTCGAGTTTGGTTCTTTTCCTGTCAAATTCAGACCTACAGCTCCTTACTCATATTAATTTAAGGCTCTTCAATTATCTTACTTTTGAACTAATGTGATTCATGTGGGGTTTGATGCTACTCCTTGCATTGGGGAATGCTTTATTCTGTTTGTACACAGTAAATATAATTCTGATGAAAATGAATTTTTTAGGTAAATAAATATCTTCTGTGGATTATTACAGACATTATTCAAATTATGTGCCAAAGTGATAAATAACATTACAAGTTAATTTTATTCTAAAGACAAAAAAGTCTAATTTGTAAGTGTACCAACAAGCAGAGGAAAAAAATAAATAAAAAGATCAGATATATCTTTCACCATTTTGTGCAAAACTACCAAATTTCAAATTAAAGAAACAGTCTGACAAGGAGGGATAAACAAAGGCATGTTGAATAGTTTAGGATTAGTGCAGAAACCTCCAAGCATGAGAGAGCTATCTGCAACAAATTGTTTTATTGCTTTCTAAGCTGCCTCCATTAATAGAGATAACATATACAGTAATATAGCAAGTTGGGGATATTTCCGTTTATCTTATTTACACATGATGTTCCCTAAAAGGAATTCTGCTGGCCATAGATTTTCCTTATAAAAATAATAGTTTATTATCTTTCTCTGGAATAAAACATTGAGAGCTATTCTCTATTAGTTTATGCAGATTAAGCAACAAGTGAATGCTATTTTCATCTGGATTCCATTTGTCATCAGTACAAAGAACAGTAAACAGGTCAAGGAAAATATTCACTTACACTGAAAGCAATAGAATTTCATTTATTTTTTTTTTTTATATATAATAACGCAACATAGAGCTTAAAATTATATTACAAAGAAATATAACTTCAGAGTACCAGGGTTTTCCTGGTGAATATCACACAGTAAGGAAAAAGAAGAAGAATAGGTGAAGAAGATGATCCTGTTGAGTATATGTGTATGTGAGTCCATATCTCTCCATTTTGCTACTTTATGAGGGAACTGTGTTAAAAACCTTTAAGAAAGCTAAGGTATACTGCAGCCAATACTCTCATCTTACGCGGACAGTCATCTCACTGCAGAAGCCAATCAGCTTAACAGTGTATGATTTGTCATTTGTAAACTCATGCTGACTGTTACAAGTCACCTTATGGTCCTTTGTGTATTTGCAAACAGCATTGCAACCTTCTCAGGAACTGATGTTAAGCTGACTTATCTGTAGTTTCTTCTTGACTTGCTTGAAAGATGAACATTGCACTTGCATCTTCAGGAATTCCTCTGATCACCATGACCTGCCAAAGATGATTTCTGATAACCTTACATTCACAGACATACTCATCAGGATAATCTTCTTCAGCTACTTTTCTTCTTTTTTCCTTACCGTGTCATGTTTACCAGTGTCGTGGTTTAAACCCAGCCATGCAGCTTGTTCACCCACTCAACCCCCCTTTCTTGCCCTCCCCTGCTTCCAGAGGGATGGGGAGGAGAATCAAAAGAATGTAACTCCCACAGGTTGAGATAAGAACAGTTTAGTAACTAAGGCATAACACAAATCACTACTGCTACCACCAATAATAATAATGATAAAGGAAATAACAAGGGAAGACAATACAGCATCTCACCAACCACCAACAGATAACTCACGACACCCCATCCCAACTGAGCACCAACCGAATACCTCCTCCAACCCCTAGAGCACTAGCCCTTCCAGGTAACTGTCAGTTACATCCTGGGCATGACGTGCTATGGTATGGAATACCTCTTTGGTCAGTTTGGGTCAGGTGTCCTGTCTCTGCTTCCTCCTGGCCTCCCCTCCTCCCTGGCAGAGCATGAGACTCATAAAGTCCTTGGTCAGAGTAAAACATTCAAGCAGTAGCTAAAAACATTCCTGTTATAAGTTGTGTTCCCAGGCTGAAATTCGAAAACATAGTGTTGCACCAGTTATTATGAAGAAGAAAAAGATGACTGCAAGTGCTAAACTGAGGACAACCAGGAAAACCCTATGTCCTGGGTTTAGCAGTAGCAGTCATTCTTATCCTTCTTAGTAGCTGGTGCACTGCTGTGGTTTTGACTTTCAGCCTGGGAACAGCACTGATAACACAGACATTTTTACTTGCTTCTCAATAATGTTTACTCTGACCAAGGACTCTGTGAGTCTCACACTCTGCCAGGGAGGAGGGGAAGCCAGGAGGAAGCAGAGACAGGACACCTTACCCAAACTAGCCAAAGAGCTATTCCATACCACAGCACGTCATGCCCATGATGTAAACAGAAGGGCTAGTTCACTGTTCAGTCGGCTGGGTATTATCAGTCAGCAGGTGGTGAGCGGCTGTATTGTTCGCTTGATATTTCCTTTATCATTATTATTATTGATGGCAGCAGTAGTGATTTGTGTTATACCTTAGGGGGGGAGGGCGGGTAGTGGACTGCATGGCTGACTTGCCAAGAATTTTTAAACCATGACACCCTGGTAGCCCAAAGTTATATTTGGGAAGAAAGTAAGCCTGTAAAGTCCCAGTCCACAGGCTATCATGAGTCAGTGACGAGGTTTTTGTAGTAGACTACAGAAAGGTTGTTATAGTGTCCTTCTTTTATTAGGCTATTTTACTGTAGAAATTGAGTAGATATTTAGATTTTATTTCAACTTCATCCCTTTGTGTAGTTTCAAGCTAAAAGGTGGTGAGAGCTCAGTGATTATGTTGTCATCTGTTTGGAACTGTCAAACTTTCTGATGGAATATTTAAAGAAAGCCAACATTTTTTTCTTTGTCAGAAAACTTAGTCCAAGATCACCAATGGCTCTAACAGACATCGTATTAATTATTTTAAAGGATTTTAAGACACTTACTTACAATAGAAAAATTTAATGTTACTACCATGTTATCAACTTATTTTTCAAATCCAGCCAGTGCCATTTCATTTGTATCTCAGTTAAATTTGAATGAACTGCATTTCATCTGTATGCTTATCACTCTAGTGCAAAGTCACATCTGAATAAAAGTACTGTACATGACTCATGAGAAGTATATAGATCAGGGTGTTTTTAGAATGCATTATAACCATCTTCATTCATGGTTTCTCCCAATAATTCTGGAAAGAAGACACAGATTGGTCAATCTTTGTGGTTTCTTCAAAGCTGTTTGAATAATAATGCATTAATTTCTACCCCTTCCAAAACATGTGAAAGTAATAAAACAAAATAAATGTGTACATATCATTTGAAGTTCACATGATGCTGGCAGGGAATAAAAAATCTTGAAAACACTGTTATGAAAGGTCATTATTATTGTTGTATTGTGATAATAATATAATGAAAATAGTACTAGGTAATGGTACTTCGTGACCATAAAACATTTTTATAGCTTCTGGAATGTTTTTTATATGGACTGAAACTTTTTTGTAAAACTGAAGTTTTAACAATTATTCTGGCAAACTCCCTTAAAGGATCCATAATAATGTATGTTATTTATTAAGAGTGATAAATTAAGATGATTCCTGGTTAATTTTGTACGAACAGAAGTCCAGATCATCTACTATTTATATCAACATAATTTTATAAGATTGCATCAATTTAAAATTATAAAAAAGAGTAAAGATCTGAACAGCAACTTGCTTGATAGTAAACTTCCCTGTCTTGCTCAACAGTAAATGACTAATTTGCCTTTGAGTATAGATATGGGGTGAAAATCCTTTGAGATTACCACAAAGCTTCCACAATTGGCTCAAACAAATCACTCTCAGTCTTCAAATTTCATATACTTTAAGTTAGAGGAAAGGTGTAAATCTTCTGTAATTTGCAGACCTTTTTAACCTTTGTAAGGCTCATTATTACTATAAAAAAATTACATATTACACATGCATCATAATCATTACATTAGAGAACTAAAATAAATTGAAATATGAACTCTGAGATTTGAAAAAAATCATTAACTCAATTATATCAGTAGGTCTGTATCTTATTCCAAAGATACAAGGGTTTGTATCTCTATACTTGATGAAGTTAAGCAAGCACTGATATTGTCTAAACAAGAAATGTTCTATAGAAATGCAAGCTTCTGAATTTCTCTGTGGATTTATAAGTTGTTTCTGAAGAACTATACTGAGATTTCCAGAAGCCTTAATAGTCAGATATGAAGAAATAAGCAACTGCTTAAGCTTAAAGGTAGGTCATTGATCAAATGCTCTTCATTATTCATCTGTTCCTGAAGGGGACATTTAATCATTTATTCTAACTCTGAACATCATATTCATAAAAGAGCATGAACAGTATTGTAGGATAAATTTGAAACAAATTCCTCAAAGCAATTTTTACAGGTATTGTTATGCATCTTCTCTTCTCCGAAAGTTATATTCTTGTTCTTGTGACAGTGGTTAGTACAGTCCATCTAAGTAAATAATGAAATACAGTCATTTTTTTTTCCTACTTAAAAAGCCTGGATTCATTGTTCAGTCAATAAAAATAATATTGGTTTGTTTTGCCTTATTTTGTTTTATTTTTGCCAACATGTATGATAATTCCTATTTGTTCAGTGTAACATAACTAAATGTACACATTTTATTTTTATTCCTCTTAGAAGCCATTCTTGCAATATTAGTATCACAAATCTAACTGTGTTTTTGGGAGACAGAAGAAGCAGACAGCGGAGAGATACTTGTGTGTTCATATCTTGTGCCTCTAATATATGCAGATTTTGAGAGGGGAATGTGAATAGATATGAGCCTTTCCAATTTCTTCAGTTCTCTTAACGACTGCATCTGCTTTGTCCCAGTATTTGTTAAACAGAAGCTGAGCTAATCCCAGAAATGTGGTGCTATTCTAGAGCTTCATTTACCAGTTCTTGAAATGTACTTACCCTCATCTGTCAAGTTCAGATTTCTCTTTTTTCTTGATTGGTTTTGTATCATCAGGTTCTTACTTGAGATCATGACAGATTGTCAAGACTTTTTGGAAAGGTGGAAGTTAATAATATATAGAAAGGGGATAAAGATTTGTCCTAGTTTTGGTCCCCAAGCAGAGTGAAAATGTTTACTGCATTCATTTTGCTGGATATTTCATTTAGCAGCGTATACTTGTGCCATTTGATAAATCTGCATAAGTTTGTGACAGGATTTGTAGGAGATCCTATGGATCAGCTGCTGGAAACTAGGAGAACTAACACAATTTGAGTGGCAAAAGGATCCTGCACATAGGTGACTAAATCAAGATGCATGTATTTATTAATTATGATGACAAACTAGACAACAACTCAGAGGTGCATACTTATTCTAAGAATACTTAAAATGAAATCAGTCCTAAAGCCAGTGGCATATTTGAGAGATTACAATTAAGCAGAAGAAGTTTATTGTTCAGCAATGTAGAATTCAAAACTTCTTTTGAAGTCTGTAACATTTCAGTGCCTGTTAATAACTTTAAAGAATCCTAATTCCAGATGGCATTCCCATCTAGTTTGCTTTCAAATTCTAATATATGAATTTCCAGTTCTATGTCCCAATATTGTGCAATTGCACAGTCACATAGATGTGATCTTTCTCTTTCCTTGCACTTGAACATCATCATAATTTTTTGTCATCATATTGCTGTATTGTATTTGGCTAATTAATGCACTTAAAACTATAGTAAGTTCAAGCATCCAACAGATATTGGAGCTGTTTATTTGAAGTAGTTTATGATTTTTTTTCACCTCCACAAGGTTATTATAATAAGAAAAAACATACTTTTTAAAATCAGAAATTCTGGTGTGTTTATACACACTTGATTCTTAGTACTACTGGAGGTTGAAATTTTATAGGAACATCTTTTCATGATTCATGTTAAAATTTTATTATATATTATAGTATATTGTAATTATGTATTTTCATAAAGCATTCTATTATTTCCAATAAGGTACTAAATTTATTGGTAACATATATAAATATATGCTAACATTAACAGATTAACATTCAATACAGGTTAATGCATCATTTGTGTTTCCTAGGTTTATTCCAATCTCACTCTCTCTTTTTCCTATTATTATTATTACTGACATAATTTCAATTAATAAACTGTTTTTATACCAGAGGACAGATTTTACAGTTTTCCAATTCTCCCACTGGAGTTAAAGCACAATACTTATGTCTTATTATTGCCGTTCAGTATGCTCAGTGAGATCCCAGACTCCACAATATTGTGATCACTGCAGCCAAGGCTATTGCTTACCATGATATTACAAAGCAGGCTTTATTAGTTTGTGAGCAACAGTTCCAGCAGTGTCTCATTAATGGCACATCTAATGCTTGTAAGAGGAAGCAGTTCTTTGTGCATTCCAGGAACTTGATGGGTGACATGAGCTGCTGAACTGTTCTTCCAACAAATGTATGGGTAGCTAAAGTCACGTGTAAGAACCAGGATCTGTTCACCTGAAGCTTGCTTAAATAACCCAAATATTGCTTTATTTTGATTTGGAGGTCAGTAGCAGATGCCTACTGTAGGATTTCCTTTGGAAACAACCTCTCTGATCTTAACCCAGAGGCATTTGATAGCGCTTCCACAATCCCCATAGCTGACTTCTATAAATTCAAAGTTCTCCTCGCCATAGAGCATGACACCTTCTCCTTTTCTTCCCTACATGTCTTTATGAAACAGCCTATAACCATACATTGCAATCCTCCAGTGTGAGCTGTCCCACCATGTTTCAGTCATTCCTACAGTATCATAACTTTCTGATTTGGCACTTAACTCTAATTCCTCTTGTTTGTTCCCCAGGTTGTGCAGTGGTATAAATATATCTGAGGGAGTTAGATTTCATGTTGGGAGTTAAATAAAGAATGTTTGTTGCTGCCTGGTTAGACTGGCTCATTTCCCGGTTGTTGCAATGGTGTGAGCATTGCCACTTCAGATTCTACCCCTTGAATCCTTCAAAAAAAATCCCTCCTCACCAAGTTGGACAGCTTTCTGCCAAAGATTCCCATGCCTTTTCTAGTCAGCTGCACACCATGCCTCCCTAAAAGGCTATAGTCATCAAAGAACATTCCACTGTCATAAAAGCCAAAACCCTTATGATGACACAACCCACAAAGGTAGAAGCCGATTAGCACTATACATCTTAGATCTGATTGCACCCTGTCTGCTAAATGGTAAAATGGAAGAAAAGATAGCTTGGATCTGTTTTCCACCAATATTACTGTTTCTCTTTATCAGAGTTCTCATTAAAAACTTTTAGCACAATGTTTAAAATATTTTCATAACTCTGCCCTCTACTGCTGTTCACAAGAGATGGTCACATGAAGTCTGGTTAATCCTAAATTCAAAAGAATCATTTCAACTCCAATCACGACACAGTACTTAAAGAGGATGAGATGACACCCTTGCAACTCATTTTTCTATTAAACAAAATTAGAAATTTAGTTTCTATGACAGATGTCATCCAACCCTTTGGAAGTGAAAAGTTACAGAATGCTGGAGGTTTCAGAGCTATTCCAATTAGAAATAGTTTCATTTTCACCACTTATTTTAGCATTAAGCAGTATATTTCTGTGGTCTTCTGCAATTTTTTTGTCACTGGCTTTGTCTTCCAGTGTGTGTAAGTACAAAGCATTTCAATAGTCATTCTTCTTATTTTCTCTGACTTTGTTCTCTAGTACAACCGCTAATAAATAAAGATGGCACTCCGTTAAAGATTCTTCAATAATTCTTATGCTAAGATTATTTTTGATTCATCATTTCTGTTTCCTAGGTTTTATTGCTTACTTAATCCTCTCCTGAACTTACAGGATTTCATTCTCCTGTGTGATCTTTACCTGTTATTTTCAGTTTTGATGTTGTCCTTCATTGGAGAGCTATCAATTTGATAGATGGACCACTTGGTGGATAAAGAACTGGCTGGATGGCCACAAGCAGAGTTGTGATCAATGACTCAATGTCTGGCTGGAGACCAGTAAAGAGTGGTTTCCCTCAGGTGTCTGTGTATGGACCAGTCCTGTTCAACATCTTTGTCTGTGACATGGACAGTGGGATTGAGTGCACCCTCAGCAAGTTTGCCGATGACACCAAGCTGTGTGGTTTGGTGGATACACTGGAGGGAAGGAATGCCATCCAGAGAGACCTTGACACACTTGTGAGGTAGGCTGATGCCAACCTCATGANATCTTGGTTTGGTGGATACACTGGAGGGAAGGAATGCCATCCAGAGAGACCTTGACACGCTTGTGAGGTAGGCTGATGCCAACCTCATGAAGTTTAACCATGACAAGTGCAAGGTCCTACACGTAGGTTGGAGCAATCCCAGGCACAGCTACAGGTTGGGCAGAGAAGAGATTCAGAGCATTCCTGTAGAGAAGGATTTGGTCAATGAGAACATGAACATGAGCCGACAGTGTGCGCTCACAGCCCAGAAAGCCAACTGTGTTCTGGGCTGCATCAAAAGGAGTGTGACCAGCAGGTCATTGCTGCTATAATTCTGCGCTTGTGAGACCTCACTTGGAATGTTGTGTGCAGTTCTGGTGTCCTCAACATAAAAAGGACATGGAGCTGTTGAAACAAGTGAAGAGGAGGGTCACGAAGATGATCAGGGAACTGGAGCATCTCCCATACGAAGACAGGCTGAGAAAGTTGGGGCTGTTCAGCCTGGGGAAGAGACGGCTGTGTGGAAACTTCATAGCAGCCTTCCAGTATCTGAAGGGGGCCTATAAGGATGCTGGAGGGGCTCTTCATTAGGGACTGTAGTGACAGGACAAGGGGTAATGGGTTAAAACTTAAACAGGAGAGGTTTAGATTGGATCTAAGGAAGAAATTCTTTCCTGTTAGGGTGGTGAGATGCTGGAATGGGTTGGCCAGGGAGGTTGTGAGTGCTGCTGGCAGTGTTCAAGGCCAGGTTGGATGAAGCCTTGGGTGACATGGTTTAGAGTGAGGTGCCCCTACGGCAGGCTGGAACTAGATGATCTTAAGGTTCTTTCCAACCCTAACTATTTGATGATTCTTTGTTGTTATTTCCACTCTTTTTTTTTTTTTTTTCCCC
>NDXB01000465.1:36958-52531 GCA_002631895.1 Agapornis roseicollis | reverse complement strand
ATGGGAGGAGAATCAAAAGAATGCAACTCCCACAGGTTGAGATAAGAACAGTTTAGTAACTAAGGTATAACACAAATCACTGCTGCTACCACCAATAATAATAATGATAAAGGAAATAACAAGGGAAAAGAATCCAGCATCTCACCAACCACCAACAGATAACTCACAACACTGCACCCCAACTCAGCACCGACGGAAAACCTCCTCCAACCCTCAGAGTACTAGCCCTTCTGGGTAACTGCTCTCAGTTCTACATCCTGAACATGATGTGCTATAGTATGGAATACCTCTTTGGTTAGTTTGGGTCAGGTGTCCTGTCTCTGCTTCCTCCCAGCCTCCCCTCCTTCTTGGCAGAGCATGAGACTCACAAAGTCTTTGGTTAGAGTAAAACATTTGAGCAGTAACTAAAAACATTCCTTTATCAGTTTTGTTCCCAGCTGAAAGTCAAAACACAGCTACACCAGCTACCATGAAGAAAAAATGACTGCTACTGCTAAACCCAGGACAAGTTTGAACGTAAAAAAAAAAAGGAAAAAAAAAAAGGAAAAAAGTTAAGGCTAAAAAGTTCACATTAAAAAATTTGTCAGTGACAGAATTAAGGCTGTCATGCAGGTGAGGTTGTATTTGGAATGTCTTCAACAGTTATCTTATACACTAGTGTGGTTGGAAGTAGCATCAGTTATTTTGTTTTCATCCAGTGATGATAAGGCATTGCTTATGTTTGATGTCACCATATGAAGGGCCACTATTAAGTCTATTTCGAAAGTTGAAAGTGTGTAAGGAATAAGTCAAGCAGTTGCTGAAGACATAGAATATTCTTGCAGCTAATGAATTGAATCTTACTGTGAATGAGACTTTCTGTGTTTTATAATTTTAAAGTAATGTTCAGTTTAACCACTTACGTAGCATGCTTTACCTATTTTTTTTTCTATGTTGGCTACTTACAAAGCATTTATCATTTTATATTTTGTTCAGAATAACATGTCTATTTTATAAAGTCACATAGACCATGACCTGAGTGTTTAGCAGTATATTTTAAATCAATTAGGATTGTGTTTTGACTGTGTAAAACGCTGCTCAAATGCTATGTATTATGAAAACTTCCTTTTTAATAGTCAAAACTTGAAAAGGCAGTTGAAGGACTTGTGAAGAAAATATGAGATATTTTATTGTGACTGAAGTAACTTCCAAACAATAAATGTTTGCTCCCAAGCTTCCACTGTCTGTTTTTTTACAAGTATATGCCAGGTTTTTTACAATTCCAAGCTTTCATCCCCATGTAGTCAGTGGAGAGAGACGGGTTTCTTAGAAGATCACAAAAGCAGATTCAAAGAGGTTATTAAGAAGGTACATTTTGATGTTTGCATCTGGACTTCTTGAACAGGATTTACTGTGCTTGCTTGCTCAGCAGGGTGTGACATTAGACCAGCAACATAAGAAATACAGGTTATAGTGAAGTATCTGAATACACTAATATTAATACTATTTGATATTAAAGCATAAAACAAACACTATTTTGGAGGGATTGTAGGGTTACTTTTTGTGTGTCTGTGTAAAAACTTAGCACCAGGAAGACAGGAGATTACTGAGAAAGTAAAAGCAGTCATCTAGGTCTGAGTATACCTTTCCCTATAGACCTCACCCTAACAAGACTCTTTTGTGTGAAAACGGTCATTACTCTTTGCCATTGTAGACCAAGAACTATGAAGTTCGAAAAAAAGAACTATGAAGCCGAAAAAAGAAAACTAACTTCCATGTAGTGGCTTTGGCAGTAATTAAGTAGGGATTTGGTTATCAGTATATATCTCTTGGATACAGCAGGCTCATTTTTCCTTTGACAAGTCACTAAGAGTTTACTGTAAAATATATAAATGATTTTGGAAATAGGAAATAAAAATAAGATCTTTTGATATGTGGATAGATGGTATTTCAGAAAAAAAAAACTACAGCTTTTTTTGAAAATGTGATTAAGCTAAAATTCTCAAGTTTTCTTAAGCCTTTCTTCCCTTCATATCAGAGAAAGCTTGAAAATGTTACTTGAATGAGGAGTAATGGTTAGTAATTCAAGAAAACTCAGAAAAAAATTAAAAACAATTACATACATGATTCTATGTATTCTCACCAAGCACTACTTTTGCTTAACTTTTACATACCCATTTGGAATTCATGATATGGCTTTAGAATGTCCATTATATAATAAATACTGTGTGTAATAGTAGATGCAACTATTAGTTTGAATAAACATCATGAACAAGCAAGGAAAATGTATGAGGGAAATTTAGTTTTATAGAGTATAGTACATAAATGATAAAATGTGTAAATTAACTAACATACAGTTTCTAAGTAATTTGGCAATAAAAACATATAGAAATCACAAGTGAAAAAGCAGAATAAAGCATGTGATTTTTTTTTAATTTTGTATATTAAATACTGACATTTGTTTACTTTCAATATGTGAATTATCCAGTAGAATCTTGGGGTTTGGTTTTGGTTTTTTTTTCTTAAAAAATGTTATTCCATCTTGTATTTTGAGGTGGAGAGAAAAACATCTTCCAGGACTAGTTTAAATAAATATATGCTTGTTTCTGTATTAAGTGTTAACATCATAAGTAAGTATCTTTCTTTGAAGGTGTTTTAGAACAGACAGGGTGCCTGCAGGGTATTCTGTTCTTAGAATGAAAAAAAATCCTTGCCATTTATTCACACAGATAAACAAATATGTCTTTTCCAAAAGCTGCAAGGTACTGAAGTAGGGTAGGATTATGTAGCATCAGTCAGTAATCAACGTAAAGTCAGTTAATTAATTACTGGAATTAAATAAACTGATCCTGTCATCTGCAGTGGCTATACCTGATAAATATGCATATGTCTAACTTAACCTTGAGCATCTGAAGGTCTTCATGCTTGTTTAATAAGACTTCAGTAACCCATGCAACTGAAAGAAGATTTTATTAGGTGGGATAGGTTGGTAGTTACAGGTATAAGACTTATACATACTTCATTCTTTGCAAAAGTTTTGTCATTTTCACATGGACTGTCACAGTGAAGACTAGGGGAGGGTTCTGTGGAACTGAAAAAACTGCAGTTAAGAGACTGCATTGTTTGAAGATGAAATTCAGTCTTCTTTTCCTTTTTGACTGGGCTACATATGTCAGTTAGTTAACCTTCTGTAGGAATGGTAAGCAAGATCATTTGCCATCTTAAATTATAACTGCCTCTTTTCAGATCTCATGTTCTTGATGTTTCACTCAGAAGTTGCATTTATAACAGCATAGTGTCCTTGCCCATGGCAGGGGGATTGGACCTAGATGATCCTTTCCAATGTTAAATATTCTATGATTCTGTGATTTTTATGATCTAACATTATTTTTAAGGAACAGTATCTTCCACAACAAAACTTTACTTCTTTTCAGGTATTCTCTGGAACCTTGTAAATTATGGATTTCTTTTTTATCTCCTGAAGTGTAGCTGTGTGGTAACAGAAGTTAATATAATGATTCAAAACTCTATCACACCTTTGTGTACTCCCAGCTACCACAGAAGTTGTTTTGTTGCTCTGAATTTTAAAAGTATCATTTTCTTCCCTGTTTTACTGCATTTCATTTTCTATTTTTCTGTTGTTTTGACAGTGAGTAACTAAGTTGGTAGTTTAAATTTTTACTTACATAGCATGGTAGGAAATGCACTGGTTTGGTTCTTAAGTGAATTTTTATTAAAAGATATATTCAGATATTAAGTTATATTTAGAGTTACAACTGAGAGCACAGATGAGTAAGTGAAGATCAGAGAACATTACACTGATATTTTAATTATCCTCAGTTCAAATATTAGTTATTTAGTTAACATCTTTTTTTTTTTTTCAGCATTAAAAGTATCAAACAAAGAAACAGCTGGCCTAAAACAGTGCAGGTTTTCTCAATGAGAGTAAATGTGACAATAATATGCTCAGAATATATCCAAATTGTCCATAATGCACTCAGATTGGACATCCTGGGAGGAAGGGAAGAGAAAAAAACTTAAAGCAATTTTTGGCTTTGTATGGGGAGATATATCACACTGAGGAAGGTAATTGAAATGAATTTGAAGACAGCGTCAAAAAGGCAAGCATTTACTGGTGACCTGGAAATTGTGTAGAAATGCTATTTTAGTCTCACCAGCCAAAAGTAAAATTTAGCATTCCAGAAAGTAAAATATGTATTCCACAAAGGATATAATCTTAAAAGATGACAGTAGAAAGTGTGGCCAACAGGGGTTTTAGAAACAAATTTAGAACATGGGACCCTAATCTGAATACTAACACATTTTTTCAAAGATGAGAAAAATAGGAAACGCACTAAATTGTCAACAGAAGTTCAAGGCCAAAAGTACATTCAAAGACAGCGTTATTGCAGAAATTTAAGTAAATTATATGATAAGTTATATGTTGTATGTTGTGTTTTATGCCTTGGGTGGCATGGTTTAATGTGAGGTGTCCCTGCTTACGGCAGGGGGGTTGGAACTAGATGATCTTAAGGTCCTTTCCAACCCTAACTATTCTATGATTCTATGATTCTATGTTTGTTACATTATTGAGGTAACCAGAGAGGTTCTGCATTAGAACCATTCATTTAGCTCTACAGAACTGTGTCAAAATGTAAGCAGTTATAGAAAAGATGTTAAAGAAAATCAATAAAAAAAACCGTAGCAAGTTGCTAAAATGTGACAGTCTTTTCTGTGTAGTTCTGCAGGATCGTAGATATGTAGTGTTTGAAGTATAAATGTTAACCTTAAGGTTAAGTTACCCTTCTATCAAAATAGTGGAAAGTGATGAACATGTCAGAAATCTTCCATGATGAGCAGCTGTTCAATTTCCACAGTTAAAAAAATTGGTAGGTACTATAAAGAAAGAACAGAATTAGGAAATGTATTACTCAAAAGTAAATAGTTCCTTTCTGAATCTTTTAATAATTTCAGACCAGTACAGTTCATTGCAAATGTAAGATACTGAATTCATTTATATTAAAATAAAAAGAATCAGGAGAAAGGTTAAGGAAATCAAAAGGAAGGTTAACTAAAATAAGATTTTAGGTAGTCCAGAGATTGTACTCAAAATTTTCTTAACAATATTTATGAACATATCAGACATGACATAAGACAGGATGTTCAGCTAAATGTGTGTTCACACTTAGAAGTTCATGTTACTGCTGTTGAAAAATCTGCTCTGAAAGAAAGGTGTTCTTTGGAGTCTCATAAAACCCATGAAGCTGCCATCTTTCCAAGTTGTGTTGTCATCACCCTACACAACTTGTAACAGAAACTATCATGACCGTGTCACTTTAAAACATGACCTCCCTCTTTTTCATGTATTTCTTTTCCTTCCTAGTTATCTGCTGTCCTTGACATTTGCTTTCCTTATGTGTACCCAAAGCTTGACTTGCCATAGATATGCAAAGAATATTAGATGACAGTATGGAAAGCTTCCATATTCTTTATGATACTGCTTTCTTTTGTACTGCTTTCCAGGTATATGATGCACTCTCGCTCTGTATTTGTCGGTCTCTTTTTATTTCTAATGTATTTCTGTATTTCCAAACAGCAACTAAAACATGTATTTCTATGTTGGACTTTCTTTTCCATATGCAGTGTATTGTCAAAACGGTTTTAGGTGTTTCATCACATTCAAATTTGCACACTGATATCCACAATAAAAGTATCTGTCATTGGCAAGTTTGGAAGAAAATTTTCTACCAGTTTTATGTGTTAAAATTTCCTTTTCATGCTTTTTGAAAATTCTTTTATTTCCCAGTGGTGATTTATCAGTTACTGTATTTGTTTTCTTGCTATTTATTAGTCTTGACTTAACCACTACAAGAAATCTGAACTGAAAATCTCATCATTTGGCTTAAAAAAGCTAAATAGAATGACATTTTATTATATCAGACTAGGAAAAAACGTAATTATTTAATATATCTGCTGGTTTGGGCTGGGGTAATTTTCTCCATGTTAGCTAGTGTGGGACAGTGTTTTAGCTTTGTGCTGAAAACCATGTTGATTACACAAGGATGTTTTAGTCACTGCTGAGAAGTGCTTACACAGAGTCAAAGCCTTTTCTGCTCCCCACCCTGCCCCACCAGCGAGTAGGCTGAGGGTGCACAAGCTGGGAGGAGACACAGCCAGGAGAGCTGATCCCGGTTTGCCCAAGGGATATTCCATACCATATACCATCATGCTCACTAACAAACTTTGGGGAAGGTTAGCTGAGCGAGAGGGGGGAAGAGCTTCTCAAAGACTGGCTGGACAGTTTGTGGGAGGTGAGCAATTGTTCTCATTTGCATCACTTGTCTCTCTTGGGTTTTATTTCTGTCTCATTATTCCCTTTTCCCTTTCCCTTTCCTTTTTCCTTTTTCTTTTCTTCTTATTATTAAACTTTTTATCTCAACCCACAAGTTTTCTCACTTGTACTCTTCCAATTCTCTTCCTCCGAGCCTGCTGGACGGGTGTGGGGGGGTGTGGGGAGTGGGTGAGCAGCTGTGCGTTGCTTAGTAGCTGTCTGTGGTTAAACCATGACAATATATTAGGTTCTAAAAGCATACATCACATCACCAAATTACTTTTGCTTAACCTACTTATTTAGACCAACTGAATAGTAGCTATCATAGTCTGGATTTATGAAACAGTGGCCTATTAGATAAAAAGTCAGTATTCCTTTATCAGTTCAAAATCTATTTTTAACTCCTTTTGCAGAGTTTATGCACTATTATTCTTCATTTTTTAATTGTATTTGTAGCTGTGTAATCAAATTCATCTGCGTGACATAAACCTATATTGTGCCATTCATTTCTTACATTCATGTATTAATATATGTGAATATTATAGTATTTATTCATATTCCCCACTGAGGAATGCTGGTTATAAATGGAAGGTGCAGTATATGGCACTTAAATCTATAATTGCAATTAAATTCAGTTGGGTCTTAGCTTTAGGACCTAGAAGGTATTTAAACTGAAAGCAGTAATAGGAATTAAAAGCTTCAAGCTGTGGAAAAATTATTGGGTTGGAAAAATACTCAATTCTTCAAAAGATGAAGACATTTGAGATTGATACATACATACATAGTCCATTCTTAAGAGTTCTTTTACTGAAGTTTTCAGTATGGGATAAATTAAACTGCAAAAGCATGGTGGAATACACATGAGAAACAAGCATATGGCAGGGGCTTTTAACCCTGTACTGTTTTGCTGTAGCTCTAGAAAATTTTACTTTATAGTGGTAGTTGGTTGTAGATTACAAGGATATGTGGTTTTGTTGTGATTTTGCATCTGTGCAGTGATCATCTATATTTCTTTTATAGCTAGCATATGCTGAAATGTGAGTAAAGGTATCACTGCTGATGGTAATGCATTTTATATTGTATTCTCTATTTACTAAAACATTGCCATAAAGAGGTAGAATTTGACAAAGATGCATGAATACCGATGATCAAGATGGGTAGTCTTCCTGATAAAAAAGCTTACCAATTTAAGATACAGAGTGGGTGATACTTCATTGTTACAATAGGGTTTTTTCAAGGGCTATTGGAAGTGCTATTTTATAAGACAAGGTACAATTACAGAAAATTCAGCACACAAAGAAAAGGAACTTTTCATACTAATGCTTAGTAATGTTTCAAGGAAACAGTGAGCAGTGCATCACCACACTGATTCTTATCACATTCTTACCACAATCAAGTCCCTTTCTCTCCCATTAGTGTTCCACTGCTGATCCTGGAAGGCAGGACAAGAACAGCATACTGAGTAGTATTTGTATATGTCAGAAAATAAAGAGGAAATAAAGTGATACAGTATTTCAGTGCCTAAACAAACATTATTAAAAATACTGGAATATTATGAGAGAATTGCATCAGACAGTATAATTTGCCATTTGAAGTTTTTTCTTATTATTGCTTGGTTTGTTGCTGTGCTTTACTCTGTAGTACTTTTTTCATTCCTAGGGAAATGGTGCTCAGCATTTGTTGCCTTTTTTGTGTTAAATAACAGTTTACATTTGATGGTGTGATGTGTCTTTTAGAATTCTTACTGTAAGTAGATCTTTTAGTGAGTAGCACAATAATGAGGTATTGATTTTTAAAGCCTTTCAGTTTGTAACATTTAACTAGTTATTTGGAAATTAAATGAATCTGTAAGAATTATTCAAAGCCAGTGAGACCTACGTAGCTGAAATAAGCATAAATGAAAGTAAATGGGTAAAATTCTAGTAGTGGAATTACTGTATCCAGCTAAATGATTCCATACTAGGTAATCTCCAGAGGTAAAATTATGTTTTATTTTTGTATTAAATTAATATTTTTAATTCACTGTGGCTATAGTATCACGTCCCTGGATTCGTGTTTGATTTCTGAATAGTAATGTTTAGTGATGGTCAGGGTTGAATCTCCCATTCCTGAAACTTGTGTTATTTAAAGTAAGCAGTTCTCAAGAGGTAAGAAAGGAAATACAGTCAGTGAGCTCTATGGGTTTGCTAAAATATCAAATAACTTCTTCCTCCGTTCTGATACTTTCAGGAAAGACTGGAGGACAGTCTTGCTGCTTTAAAGCAATATAAAAAGTTTTGGAGAACAGTATTACTCCAGTAAGAACTAAATGCTTTACCACCTAATGATCTATGAAGTTAAATATTTTCTTAGATTGCAATAGTCAACTGTGTGCTTGTCATGTTTTAAACTCAGCCATGCAGGTCATTCACTCACTCAACCCCCCTTTCTTGCCCTCCCCTGCTTCCAGAGGGATGGGGAGGAGAATCAAAAGAATGCAACTCCCACAGGTTGAGATTAGAACAGTTTAGTAACTAAGGTATAACACAAATCACTACTGCTACCACCAATAATAATAATGATAAAGGAAATAACAAGGGAAAAGAGTCCAGCATCTCACCAGTCACCAACAGATAACTCACGACACCCCACCCCAACTCAGCACTGACCGAATACCTCTTCCAACCCCCCCCGAGTACTAGCCCTTCCGGGTAACTGTCAGATACATCCTGGGCACGACGTACTATGGTATGGAATACCTCTTTGGTTAGTTTGCGTCAGGTGTCCTGTCCCTGCTTCCTCCCGGCCTCCCCTCCTCCTTGTCAGAGCATGAGGCTTACAAAGTCCTTGCTCAGACTAAACATTTGTGCAGTAACTAAAAACATTCCTGTTATCAGTTTTGTTCCCAGGCCAAAACTCAAAAACATAGTGCTGCAGCAGTTATTATGAAGAAGAAAAAGATGACAGCCACTGCTAAACCCAGGACAGTGCTCACATCTTGATTCAATTGTCTTTATACTATCTGTTTTTGAGACCCAGGAATGTGAATTCTTGTGAGGACAGAGTCATTACAGCAGCAGTTGGAAAACAACGGGAAATACCATAAGGGGATAGGTAAACTAAGAAAGGGAGGAATGAAAAAGTCAAGAATGAGAACACCAAGTGAAGGAAAATACTACAAAATACTTAATGCATACATTATATTGTTGCTGCAAATTGAACTTTACATATGTGAGGGTTACAGTGCTGTACTGAGCATATACGTAGGCTGTAGGCAATTCTCTTGAGAGACTTTGCACCCAAGGCAGCCCTGCTGGAAATTCTGCTTCCAGCTTTGTATCATGTCTCTTGTTCTCATATGTGACCAGATAATGTGCCCACTATATGACCAGTGCAGATGTGTGCTGCTTTCATGGGATTCAGGGTGTGGGAAAAATGTTTAGATGTTTCAAATGATGTGTCATATAGGCATTTTAATTAATATATAAATTATTTCCATTTTCTATAGACATTGAAATTGTTTTAATCAGACTTTAGTATTAATGAAAACTCACAGATTATTGATAGTACCAAATTCTATTTTCAATTTTTTTTTCTCATTTCTAGAAATTGCTGGGTTTAATCACTTCTGAAGATCTGTGTGCCTTTGTCAGTGACATTATTTTGTGTAATATTTTTCCCTCACCACCTGTGAAAATACTACCTTTCAAATATTGTGAAATATTTTGACTAGTCATTCTAGTCAAATGACTAAACTAGACATTCTGAAAATGTACTAGTATTCTTCAATTCTTGTGTACTACACAAATAGATTTATTTTGTCTGTTTTCATAACTTTAAAAAAATGCTGTGGTAGCATCACCTTGATGTTACAGTATGTTATGGTATTATGTAGTGTTACAATGGCAATACAACATAAACAGTGTTACGTATTTTGTAGATCTTAGAACTCAAAAATCACTTTAGACACAGAACTATTTATACCAGTAATCTGCAGTGTAAGACATTGCACTGAAGTGAATAAAAACTCATAAAATCTGCAGTACATTTGGGTTTTGTTTGAAAAATTATGCACGTTAATTGAATTTATGGAAAAATATATGTTTGCAAGAAACTTGGGGTTTTTTTAAATTTTATTCTGTTGTAAAATAGTGGTTTTGTAAACTCACTTAAACCTTGCTTAATTGCAAACATATAGGCAAAAAAAAAAAGAATAAGGATATAGAAAGTCTGGACTTTATACGTAATGGTCCACCGTATGCTAAGTACTAAATATGTAACTATTTACATAAGTATTGCTACTGTGTACTATTCCTACAAGTTTTATTAAAAATTAAGGATGAAATTCTCTCCCTTTTGGTGTCAGTGGTGCTGGCTTCAGTGAAATCCTAATTTTACCCAGAATTTGAACATTATTTTGTATCTTCTGATTAGGGAAGTATAAAAACTATATGAGTGCTGGAGTGGGACAGTGTTATTGTTCTGTATTACAGTAACTAATTTATTCAACTCATGAGCTGTAAAAGGGGAATGGGATTAGGGAGAATTAATAAACTTATTAGCAATATTGTTTATCTAGTTTTGGTCTTTTATTGTTTAAATTTTACATATTCCATTCTGTTTCATCCAAAATCTGGAATAGGTATCTTGAGTACTTATAAGCTTGTATGCAGACCTGTTTTTATAAAAAATACCACATTCAGTTAATGAAGAGTTTCTAGTTTGCATTTTCTAAATAACCCAAGCCAAGTAAGTCACTGGGTGTGAGGTTTTCAGCCAAGACTCTTACTTCTTGGCAAAAAGGACCAATTATTTTATTACCTAAATACATTTTCACAAGAAAGCATGAATTTCTGATATCTCTGATAAGAATTTCTGATATCTCTGATAAGAATTTCTGATATGATGGTAGTTTGAGGGAAGACACTGAGATTATTCTTTAAGCCACAGAAAACAATATTCCATGTATTTATGGTAGTCTTCATGCTTACTCCATATCCCAGAGTCGGTGCCTATCAGTAAAGCTGTACTGAGCATCACCAAGACTATGTTCTGTTCTGGATCCTGACCAATATGCTAATCTCTCTTATATATGCCACATCTACCATATGTACACACACAGTGCACAGGCAAAAGTCAGGATCCTTCTGTTGACCTATTTCAAATACCATGACTTTTACACTAGCCCATTAAATCATTTACAAATTGTATATGCAGAGTGGAGCAGTGGGTACCATCTGCTCCTCTTTCAGGTACACAGGCTGTCAAACTGCTGCACTGAAAGATGTGTTCTTTTCATGGCATACTCTACCGTACATTTTGTGGAATTAACTTAAAGTTGCCCGAAAATGGGTTTTGTAGCTACACTAATAAATAGTTTGTATTTAGTATGACAAATAATGAGATAAAATCTTCTGAAATAGTAGTAAGAAAGCCATCTTTTTGTTACTTAATGTAATTTAAAAGATAGCAATCTTTTGAGAGCATACCAGAAAACCCAGGAGGTTTTTGGTGTGTAGCAAATGAAACATTTGAGTAGTACTTATTTTAGAAAGTCACTTAGGTCTTAGCAGAGGAAACAAATTTGTTAGAGAGACATGTTATCATTAAACTCATTTAAAAATGTTTTATGGTCCAAGGTGTTTAGAGGAAATATTCCAAAAAGATGCCATAATCTTGACAATAGAGTCAGAGAAGCAGGTAAAAGACATAGGAAAACACTGAACACTTCTGACATCTAAATGCACCTGAACATCTAATGAACAAAAATAAGAAAAAAACAATTTCTAGCTGGAGAGTTCTGAATAATGCCAAGTCTAACTTCTATTGTTAACCTTAGAAACATACACTGTTGTAGTAAATAGCACTGTTATTTATCTGCCATTATAGCTAAAGCATTATATCTGTTAATGATGAAATAAACATCATGCTTGTGTGCTTGTTCATAACTTAATATATATAATGTTTTAAATAACTGAGATATGAATAAATGTTATATCATTTTCAGTCAAGCAATCCTAACTTTCTTATTTCAGTACTTCTGTACATTGCTTTGAATCATGTATCTATTAGTATGCCTAAGAATTTACTAGTGTGCAGAATGGTGTCATCAATTCTCTTTCACACATGAGAAAGTTGTGCATACTTAGTACTTCATAAGGTATACAAATCTTATCTAGTGTAGAAGTGTAATAAAATTTACTGTAATAGCATATGCCAACATACAGCCTTAAGATGATTTTTTTTCCTGATATTATGTTATTCAAAACTGATTATCTTCACTTTATAGCACCCTGTGGAAGCCGGTCAACAGGCTCTGAAGGCACTGTATTATCACCAAACTACCCCAAGAATTATAGTGTTGGTCACAACTGTGTTTATTCTATCACAGTTCCTAAGGAATTTGGTAAGTATGTCTCGTCGCATTCATATCTTTTTGTTGCTTGGATACTTTCAGCAATTCTGGCTGATAGTATGATTGCTTTTATACTAAATGTGCCAGTATGAAAAAGCTCCTTTAAACTGATATTTCTGTTTATAGTTTTTGGCGTTTTTTGTAATGCACTATTTTCTCAAAATTCTTATGCTTACCATTATATTTTGAAATTACTGTTATTTTTTTTTTTTTTTGTCTCATTATGGCAACCAGCATGAAACTTAGCATATTGCTGTGGTGCTAGCCAAATTTACTAGTGGTACCAGTTAAGATTTCTTTTCACCCAAGATCATATGCCAAGGTTCTGGAAAGTGTAGTGTAGCTCTAGTAAGTTCGCCTAAACAGATGAAGGAACATTCGCGTTAACTGTTTGGTATTGCTCTCATAGTCTGGCTTCTCTGCATCTGGCAATGGTGTAGTCTTTCTTGAGGACTTAAAGTAGAGCAGCATGCATCTGTCACAGTTTTGTAGATTCCGAGCTCCTCCATCAAAACTTCACTCCCATCCTAACATTTTTTCTGATGGCTAGATGGATCTTTTAAAATGTCTTCTGTCCCATGTAACGTTAGGGCTCTTACAGCACTGTTTTATCTCTCTGTATTTATGGATTATTTTATCTCACTTTATTGTTAAACAATGCCTACAATGACAGCTGATAGTTTGTTGTTCACTTTGACTTGTTTGTAAGTGGTATGCCATATATTGAATATCATTTATTCTTTAAATATCCATGCTTCAGATTTATGCTTGGATAAGTAGGACTTTATTCTGACCCACTGCTCACATTTCAGCTTGTCAAATAACTGGTGCCTGGGGATGGGTACATATATTTGATTCTGCAAATGGTTTATCCAAATTAAAGACAATGCTTGAACTGCTGTGTATCCATCTGCCATACTCACGATGATTGAACTCTCTTGACATCCGATTAATTTCTTCCTATGTATACCACAGAGATGCATAGGCTACTACCAGATACATTTTTAAAAGTATTGTCTCCTAAGCCAAAGTAATCTGTGCTTAGGCCTCTAGAACATTCACAAAAGATTAAACACTTTTGGACAATTCTTGATTTGTTTCTAGGTTTTACAAGCATATGCTTTTGACCTAGCTAGTTTGTTTTAGATAAGCTGGAAAAATTATGTCCTGCCATTTCCATCATATCTGATTGTTTATGACACAGATGTCAACATTTAAGGAATTAAAATTAACTACAGGAGAGGATTTAAAATGTTAATGCTCTGTGCTTCATATCTTTGGTATTCTGGATGGAAATATAATTCTATCATTTCTGGAAAGAAAGACAGAATTCCCAAAATAAGACATGAATATAGGAAAAAAAATACCCCACTATTCTGCTTAGTTGAATAAGTTGACAAGTACTCATTTTCTTTACACACTGTGTTAAGAAGAGTATTGAAGAATTCTGTTTGACCCCTTCATATTGCTTATACAAAGTTAAAAAAAAAAAAGGAAAAAATGTTTATACAGAGAAAGAAGATTATGATTTAGCTATTATTAACTCTGGATTCAGTGATGTATTAGGGATATAATTGTCATAAAGTATCTGTCATTTCTCTCAAGTAATTTGCCTGTCCTACCTTTGGGTGGACCTTTACTCTCTTTCTTGTGTTTAAGCGATATATTTGGATAACTACGATAGGTACCTGCAGAATATATAATGGAAGTATTTAATTCACTTTTTGTGAATACAGAAAACAGGAATACTTGTGTTGAAAGAGAAAGGTAAATATCATATCTGGCAAAGAGAAATGCTTGTGTATTAAAAGAGGAAGGTAAAAAACAGTATAACATTCAAAAAAGAGGATAACTTGACAAATTGAATAGGTCAAAACAAGTATTTCCATTTCAGCTGCCTTCAAAAGCTCAAATTTTAAAATATGAACATTTGTTTGAATTACATAATGATGGGGTTTGCGCTTTCTTTTTTTTTTTAATAAGATACTAATATTGGTATTTTCTGACCCATGCTTTTCCTCTAACCTATTGTTACTAAGATTATTACAATAACAGCCATTAAGAAGTCAAAGTAATACTGACAGTCTACTTAACCTGCACTTTCTAAACTCAAGATAATTATTTATGTCTGAAATATTAAATACTTGTGTAATACATGTGTTTTATCTAATAGCTTTCATCTCTATTTCATCGCAATTTATTTGAGTACAATTACAGAGAAGGATAGCCATATTTTTTTTTTTTTTTAATTCAGAGCTCTTNAATTATTTATGTCTGAAATATTAAATACTTGTGTAATACATGTGTTTTATCTAATAGCTTTCATCTCTATTTCATCGCAATTTATTTGAGTACAATTACAGAAAAGGATAGTCATATTTTTTTTTTTTTTTTTAATTCAGAGCTCTTTTTAAGATCAATTTTAGAAATTGTTCCCTGTAACTCCATTATTTTGGGTCCTGATAAAAGGAATACATTGCTTTGAGAAAAAAGTGATTCTTTGCAGTGCTTGATATATGGATTGGGGGGGGTTCACTCACTGACAAGATGATCTCAAAAAATGTTGGCCTTTGTGAACAAAGACACCAGATTTCACGTTGAATTCACCAGCTAATATGCATCATGACACAGTCAGAGAATGTGCACAACAAAGAGTTGACACAAGCTTTTTAGAGAATGGAGGGAACTCCAGCAAACCTGCTGACATGAGATAATTTAATTCAATTTCCCTAGAGAAAACAGCAAAAAAAAAAATGCTTCCATAATCTTTCCTGTGGCTCCAACTTTCAGTGTGAAATATAACTTTCAAATACTTCATGAATGGAACCTCTTCAGAAACTATTTTGTCTTCCAGTACTGGAGATTTTAT
>NDXB01000465.1:22493-36857 GCA_002631895.1 Agapornis roseicollis | reverse complement strand
TTCTTCCAAAAAGAGAAAAAAAAATTTAAAAAAAAAAAAAAAAAAAAAAAAACCCAAAAAAAAAAAAAAAAAAAACAGCTAAATGGAATAGCATATTCAGTATGTAGAAGGGAACTCATAGGCCTGCATTAGTTTCTGATGGAGTGAAAAGGAAAGCTATTTCATGCACAGCTTTTCAGGTTCTTAAACCCCAAATTCTGTGGAAAAATCATTGCAGTGTAGACTTTTTTTTCAATGTTTCATCATTCTGCCATGCAGAATCATAGTTGCAATATTTCATACCATGCCAGGTTTAAGCTAGAAAATAAATGGTGCACAAAAGCGCACAGTATGCCACAAGCAAAACCTTCTGTAAACATGGAAGACTGATCTTCTTTGACACTCTCCCACTGATATTTTTTAATAATGTAATGATTGTTCAGCGATGAAATCCAGCACTGCTCACAATTAAATTGTAGACGTTTAATATTACATTTTGTTCTCTTGTTGTGCATGAATTAATGTGTATGCTCTGCTCTGCATACTCTGCTCTCTATTTAAGTTAGTATTTTTAACAGTAAAATTAATGGCATATCAACTTGCCTCAGAAATGGCTTATTTTTTAGAGCAAAAAAAGATGTACTGTAAGACATGTATGACATGTAAGTATGGTTTATAGGCTAGTCTATCAGAAAATTAAGTATAAATTCTGAGAGACCATCAAAACCATTAAATTTAAATCAGAGCTTTTTTTTTTCTTACAAAGAAGCTAAAAAAACCCATGTATGTCATTGGGAAAATGTCTAGTTTCCATGGAGACTGTGCATTTGCTATACATTTACAAGAAGATACAATATTTACAAGCACTTTATGGACAAGAATGACATCCTGGGACAAGATTTCTTAAAATTTTGGCAATGAAGGTAGACCCAGTCTCCTTATTATAAACAGGGAAGTTAAAAGCCACTATTGTCTTTACTTCCTGAGTAACTGCTTTGTATTCACAGATACGTTTCTATCATAAAGATATACCATTTTTATTTTTAGCTTGTGCTTTGTCTTGAATTTCTGTGTTATGTGGTAGCCCTGAACTGTTAGTATATAAGTGACAGAAGAAACAAACAGAGCCAATGAGCAGGGTTTTGGTGATGGTGGTATTTTATTATTATTACTACCATTACCACTATTATTATTATTATTACTATTATTAATTATCATTATTATTATTATTAATAGTAGTAATAATAATAATATTCTTGAAAAGTAAAAAGTAATGTTTTTGAAACTCCTGATACCTGTAAATTTTATTCTGCCAATGTAGGCACAAACTGAGCAAACAATGTTGTCAACATGTGTTTTGTGTTAGACAGCTCATTGCATCTAGAATTTTTAGACAGCTTAAAAGCCATGTCAATCTAGAGTTATTTCAGTGCTGCTTGATTTGATTTAAAACTCAGTTTACATTAAGAAGGAAAAAAAGCCAAGGGCATATCATAAGTAGCAGAATATGTCAAATGATGACCCCATATCAAAAATCAGTAAGAACCAAATTGTATTTATGGTAATATGTAGCAGCCTTAAAGTAAAACACTTACTTTTCATAAGTTGGACCCAGCAGCACTCCTGTGTATGTCTTACTTTCATTTAAGAAATTTGGCATATATATATGGACTGACACATATATATATATATGTCTGGCTGAACATCTGGCTTTGATTCTTTTATCCATGAACTAAGCAATTATTGAATTAACAGACAATTTGCTGAATAGGAGGTAGAAATGATAGAGGATGATCTGAAATATCAAAACGCTAACATAGACAGGTATCTTACTCTTTTTTCTACCCTCTTTTCATACAAGCAACAACTTCTAAATCAGTGTGACTGCAATGTCCAAATAATGATTACTTGTCAGAAATATTGAGTGAAACCACAAAGACTGCTCCAAATGCTTGTATGCCCAGCTGTATAAAGTCTCAAAGGCACTAATTTCAGGAGAAATGGACAATTATCCAGCTTGTGCTATGTATTTTATAAAAAGTAAGTAAGCCCACCTTTACTTCCTGAAAAGAGAATGACTTCAAAGCCACATGAAGTGACCATTATTTATTTGTGCATTTTGAAATATCCATTTTTTTTCCAGGTAATTTTAAAACAAAACAGAACAAAACAAAACTGTATTTTTTTTTTTTTTTAAAAAAAAAAAAAAAAACAAAATTTTATTTTTTTTTTTTTTTAAAAAAAAAAAAAAAAACAAAATTTTATTTTTTTTTTTTTTTAAGACAAAATCTTCAACTTTTTCTGCATGTGCTTACAAGAATTTGGCATAAAGACAGAAAAGCTGACTGTATCACAGGACACTTCATTTAAAAATTAAAATGTTTTTAAAAAGGTGACTCATTTAATCCAGAAATTTAATTACATTCAATTTAGTTTAGCATGACAACTGGTTAGGAGTATGGTACTTCAGTTTTTCTGACATACTTTCTCAGTTTTCTGAAGTACAGAGCGAACACCATGCAATAGTGGGGGTGTACATACAAATACGTTCAACAATAGGAAGAATTTTTTTGGTGTGTGAGCAAAATCAATAGATGATGACAATTTCATCCCCCTTTTTTTACTCTTGGTATTCTTTCAGCTCTGTTGTCCTGTAGTAATTTTTCCTCTTAACACCATTCATTTAAGGAAAGATTTTCAACGGATCTTGTACTAGCAGATGAAAATAGTAGAATGATACTTAGTAAATTCTTAAAACTGAGCTTTGAGAGCTAAGCATTAAAAAGTGTATGGAAAACATTTTATGCAATTTTGTACAGTCAGCTAACTAAGCTTCATTGCAAATTACATAAACAGCAGTGTTACCTGTAATAGAATTTAGAAACTATGGCCAGAACTGAGCCATCATTGTGCTAATGGTATCAAGCAGACAAAGAAATGGTTTTCATCCCAGAGATTAACTATCAATCACCATATATGATTGACAGCATATTCCCCCCCCCTTTTTTTTAAAAAAAAAGCTATGTTTTATCATATTTGTTCTGGCAGATACCATTGGTTTAAATGCATTAGTGAACATTGATGCTAGTTTAATCTACATCCATCCAGTAGTCACACTGAGCACACATAGCTTCATGATCTTATCTTGTGAGTATAGAATCATAGAATCATAGAATCATAGAATAGTTAGGGTTGGAAAGGATCTTAAGATCATCTAGTTCCAACCCCCTGCCATAAACAGGGACACCTCACACTAAACCATGTCACCCAAGGCTTCATCCAACCTGAACTTCTTCCAACAGCTCCATGTCCTTTTTATGTTGAGGACACCAGAACTGCACACAATACTCCAAGTGAGGTCTCACAAGAGCAGAGGAGAAGGGCAGGATCACCTCCTTTGACCTGCTGTTCATGCTTCTTTTGATGCAGCCCAGGATACGATTGGCTTTCTGGCATGCAAGTGCACACTGCAGTCGGCTCACGTTCATTTTCTCATTGACCACTACCCCCAAGTCCTTCTCTTCAGGGCTGCTCTGAATCTTCTCTCTGCCCAACCTGTAGCTGTGTCTGGGATGTATTTTTCCTGATTTAAAAAAAAAAAAAAAAAAAAAAAAAAAAAAAAAAAAAAAAAAAAAAAAAAAAAAAAAAAAAGCTGTTACAACTTTTGACTCTTCTGGAAGCATTAATTTTGCATACATGGCTACATAAAATCACAGACAACTGGGAAGATTAACAGTGCTTCTATTTAGAATAGCATAAAGTTTGTCTGTTAGAGTACCAAGTCTTGAGATACTCTGCTTTATTTCAGGGAAGGAGTTCGTTAGGATCAGGCTAGGATCAAGGAACTGAAAAAATCCTTCTACAGAAAAAGTATTCCATTTATAAAACATTTCAGTATTAGGCCCTGCTCACGTAGTTAGAGTCCATATTCCTCACCTTTCCTCTTCATTATATTCCTTTGGATATAAACCATTCGCCTCTCAAGTAATCTCATTGTATTGACTCAGATACTTGTGTTCACCACTGTGTATGCAGACACAATTTTCAAAGATTCAGGATTAAAGATTTCCCTGTAATTGCCTATGTTTAGAAAACAAAGAAAAAGGTGTTTGCAGTCCTCACGTTGCCTTGTGTTTCTTCCAATTGCAGTTGTGACTGCAAAAAGGATGATTATTCTGCACTCTTAGAAAAATATCTGAGCCCTCTATTTTACAAGAGAAAAGTTGGCTAAACAAGCTGTTTGCTGTTTGTATGCAATTATTATTTATAGTTATCTAAAAAGAAAAATTCTAGTTAAAGAGTTTCCCAAAGGTGGGAATGGTATGTATAGATGTCAGGATTCCATGTAAGTTTCAGGTATGCAGGGAAACAGAATACTTGCACCAAATGTTTAATATGTCTGATGCCATACATGCAGTTTCTATCTTAGGGTAACTATTTCACAAGGTTCATCTGTGTTTTTTTAGTGCTGAACAGTACAGGTACATAAATTTTGGGGTTGGGCTTATTTATTTAGTTATTGCTAAAATAGAAATGTTTTTAGTCTTTCAAAGGAGTCCCAATCTGTACTTTAGCATGATATTTCAATTTGCTTGTAATTTTAATAACTGTGCTTAAATTTTTCTGTATTATCTGTCATTACATCCTAAATATGCTACACATATGCATCACTAAAGCTACTGGATGCTTTGGATGGTTCCTTTTGGACTTTCTGAAGCTCAAAATATTCCTTCTATGAGCTTTTTTTTGGGAGGGTGAATGTGCAGAGGGGGGGACCATGTATGACTGAAAATTTTGGTGTAGTTGCAACCTAAAATAGTGTCATAATATCAATGGCTATAATATAAAAGACAATTACTATATTCAAAAGCTGTTGTACTTTAAATTAGTAGCTCTCTATTAGCTGAGAGGTGATTGAAGAACCAAGCAGCTTTTTCACAGTGACTTTTCCTTTAAATCTAGAAGCCTTGTTATTTAATAAATTGGCTTGAATTAAACCTGGCATCTTAATAAGATTTTTTACTTAATTGCAAACTTACAAAAAAAAAAAAATGCACATTTTTTATTTCTTTTTCAGATCAGAGACATAAAAATAAGCAACAGAAAAATCAGATGTTTTACCATCTCTTTCTATGAAAATTGCTTAGACAGTCAAATGCTTTGAAAGTGTGATTCAGATTCGTTTTCTTGAAGCAAATATGCAATTTTATAGGAAACCAATGAAGCAGGACTAGAAAATGCTGCCTATGCTCAAGTTTAACAAGATTTTCACATCTTGAGATGCCACCACAGTTCAGAACATCTTTGTAGTAGCAGGGCAGCAGCCTTCTACACTTTGCTTCTTTTAATGTCTTCCACTTATTTTTGTTCATAAAATGAATAAACAAAGTGACCACAGAGTATGCACTGAACACAGCTGCTTTTGGAATAATTTCTGAGCAGTATCTTTTTCAGCATAAAATGAATGTCAGTAGTTGTCATCTGTACAGCATTGGATTTTTTGTTCCCTCCATCCTGTTCGCACACCAACTTCAGGATACTAAAAAAAACTACTTTAGCCAACTGTAGGCTACAATTACTGGGTCTAAAGAGCAAAGTGTGCCACCTAACTGTGTTTTCTCTCTCAGAGTATCCTGACTACTTGTGTATCGTAATTATAACCAATTGTCTTTTGCTTAAGAGTCTGAAGAGAAGGAAATATGTTCATTTTAACTTTAGCATCTGAAGAAAAGTTTCTGAACAAAAGCAGACAGGAGATATTTTAAATTAATAGAAGTGTTGGATTATGAATCTTATGCCTCAAAACCCAGCATGCTCAAGGTGATCTGAGATTATTAAAAACCGGAACAATGTGACAATACAGTGATAAGAATTTGTTAATACCTGGTATTAAAAAGAAACATTTCCCCCATCCACCCTTCATTATCTTCAGTGATTCTTGTACATGTACTTATTCTCGTTGCTTTAATTCTCATGGCCAATGCTCTTACTAAAGATTCAGAAATACAAATAGGTATTTTAACTTAAACTGAACCAAAAGGTCAGAATATGTCCCTAGTATTTCAGATAAATTGAATTTAGAAAGATGAATGCCTAAATTAAATAAATATCATGTTCTGGCAGGCCTGTACAGCAAAAGATTTCTCTCTGGCTGAATACTTACATGAAAATTCCTCCCACTCAACCTTGACAATTTACTGAGAAATTAAGAACAAATTGACATAAAGTGTTTCTAAAACCACTATAGAAAGACAGACAACTTCTTCAATTTAAGGCTGGCTCAGTTGCCTAATATTACTAGAACTATAGTTTAGAGATACTAAGTATCTAAAAGTACAAATACCTTATTCAGTAAGCCTTAAAATACATTTGACCCCTGAATTTCTTGATAGCAATATTTTCTTACCAATTATAATAATAACTAGGAAAATTCCTGTTAAGAATACTCCTTTAAAGCTTTCTTAAATCAATCCATCCATATTTTGGTTTTTTGGTTGTGTTATTTTTTTTTAGTTTTCTAATGTAATAGACTTTTGGGAATTCAAGTTGGGTAACCACAATCTGGGTTATAATCATATGAATATAAATGCTTCAAAGAATGACCTTTCTGGGAGAAAGGATATATTCAAATCCTATACCTTATTTAGACAACCTTTACACTGATTTTTCACTGATTTTTTTTATCTGTCCTTAATGCGCAAAAGGAGATAATGTAATTTTATTATATAACCTCTTTCCAATAATTAGTATTTCTCTTTCTCTTGGTTTCTGCAGTTGAGTAATGTTTTTGTATTGTTTCATCCATCTAATTAGAAATGAAACTGAATAAGAGGGAAATAATTTAAATTTTTCTCATGTTTAATTTAACAATAAATCATGTTCATAATTCACTTTTTAGTTATTTTGTGGACAATGTTCCTTCAAATATTGTTGTATTAAAAAGCCAAACTTAACCAAACCAAACCAAACAAAAACAAACTTCAAAATTAAAAATGAGGGCTTATTCTAGACTAATGTTATTAAATCAAATTCTCTCTTTATTTTTCAAAATAAGGGCATGTAACTGTTAGACTCATGTTTCCTGCATCTTATTCAACATGTTCAATTTTTTACTTGCTGCATCTATAATCCAAGTTCACTCTGTTAACTCAGAATATATCTCACTGGAAACAAATAAGAAATTTTCTTGTTAAAGGCGGCAAAGTAACAGACTGCCACACTTTTCCTCAACCATGTTATTATAAATTCCTCATAGCTCCTTAAAATAAAATAGTAGTAGAAACACATACAACACTATTTCTTTCTGATCTACATATATCATGTATCACCTATATATGTTGTATAATATGCAACAAACAATCTTTAAATGCTACTGTTTGCAAGTATAATTTTTATTAAAGAATTTTTTTTTAATAAACTAATTAAATGGCATAGTTAGGTTCATTGCTGGTAAAAGTTTAGGTAATGTCTAATGTCTGGTAGAGAAAAAAGATCAAAATGTGATTGTATGTATTCTATGTAATAAATGTTAATGTATTCAATCAGGTATCTATTTTTAATGTTTGTAAATTACCAGTTACTAAGATCAAAGTCTTCTGGATTTTTAAATACCATTGAGAAGATTAAGTCTGTCAGTAGAGTAGTCAAATATGGAATGATGTTATGCTATCTGCAACATATTTGATTCTAATATGCATATAAAATGAGTTATGTGGAGTATAAACATCTTTGATGCTGTTCTTTTTTTGGTTCAGTCCATACCCCTTTTGGCTTAAAGAAGATAATATCATATGCTATGTATAATAGAATTGAAGTAATTTCAGATTTTGAAACTTGATACCTTTAAAAAAATTCTTAAAAAAATATGCTTATACTTACCTACATTAAAAATCACCGTAAGTAGTATCACAACTGAAGTCTGAGTATATCAGTATTCATAATAAAATCATGAAGCCTGAAGACTTAGTCAGGTATATACTGATTAGAATTTAGACCTAAATAAATCAAAAGTACACAGAGGGCAAAAAAAACCCCAAACAATAAAATTGCTGGACAGTGGAATAATTTACCTAAATATATTCTGCAGTTCCATCAGTTAAAGTATTTAAATCAAGACTTTCCACTACAAGTAGCTATAAACTATGAAGCCATACACCTGTACCAAAAAACAAGGATCTGTCCAACAGTGTCCTTTTAGCATCAATAAATGTGACCATCAGTTATAACATAATCTTAGGACAGTGCTTACTGGTGATCCTCAGAAATACTTTCTCAGGCTCCATTAATCTGTGACTGAAGGAGCTGCTTATCTAAACTTATTTCTAGTAGCCCCTCATTAGTTCTTTTATTGATTTACAAACTGCTTTTTTATCCTATTTAGGTTTAGCATTTATGACATCCTGTAGCAAGTACTTCAATTACGTAAAGCAATGTTCCTAGTTTTAAACATGCTGTTCTTTTTTCCCCTCGATGCTCTGCAATTCTTACATTCTAAAGGAGAGTAAATATAATCCCCTTTTACAATTTCTCTGTACCTCTTACGATTTTTAGATTCCTATCATATTTGCACCTTAATAATCTCCTTTGCAGACTGAAGAATTCAAATCTATTCATGATGGAAAGGAGGTCATTTCACAATTGCTGTTACCTTGCTCATCCTTCTGTATATATATTCTAGTTTCACTCACGGCTTTTGCAGAGGGCAGGCCAAAATGTCTATTCCCTGCTACCTGTGATTTTCACATTTGTATTATAATTGCTTGTTGTTGTCTCCTTTCTCAATGAGTGCTAATATTTTATTCCTCTTTTTGTCACTACTGAACTCTGAACTGATGTTTCACAGGAATTACCAGATCTCAGTCCTGGGTGGTTAATAGCTGATTCAAATTCCATTATTGTGAATATAAAGTGGGTTTACTTTTTTCCTAATATACAATACTTTACAATAAATTTCATTTACTATTCTGTCACTAGTTATTCCTTACAATAATGTCTTTCAGTTAGTACTTGTTTTTACTTCTTGGACAGCCTAATGCCATCAACATATTTTGTAACTGTTACTTGGATTTTTTTTTTAAATAATTTAAGAATATATTGAAAATCACATTTCCTGACACACATCCCTGCACAACTCTGTGCATGAATACAATTATTTATGCCTACTCTTGTTTTCCTAAATTTCCTAAACTTGTAAATGGTTTTCCTTTAAACAGCATTTGCTGAAATTCTTTGTTAACTGGTTTTGGCAGTTGTGAAAGGAGATTCCTCTTATAGTTAATTTATGCATAATTTCCTCAAGATAAAAAAAAAAATAAAAAAATTAAAAATCTAACATGTGTCCTAAATGAAAGGCCATAGAATGTAAATAAATCTGTGGAAATAAGATATAAAGGTTTTCCAGTTGGTAACGTATAGCAATTTTGGCCAGTATAGTTGAAAAGTTAAACCCATGCTAGAAAGGACTTGCTTAGTCATCTTGCAGGATCACTTAGCATAAGTAGCAATAATTTGTGTGGTATCATCAGTGTTCAAGCTCTGAAGCTCTGCTTATTGGGTTGGTAAAAGAAACACAGCATGGGTAAAGCAGCTATGAAACACAAGCCTTCCATTCTTCTGCACTATATTCTGCATATACTGACTATAGCATTAGTCAATAATGGATATGGAAGGCATTAGCATAGATTTAAGCTCTGTGTGTTAAATACCAGAAAAATATCTAATTAAAAAACATTACCAGTGACCAAGGACTTACCGTAGTAGTTAAGGAAGACTATGTGTACGACTGAAATAATAGGAAAAAAAAATGTCCTATCATAGAATAGTTATGGTTTGGAAAGGATCTTAAGATCATCTAGTTCCAACCCCCCTGCCATAAACAGGGACACCTCACAATAAACCGTGTTAGCCACGGCTATGTCCAGTCAGGCCTTGAAAACCACTAGGGATGGAGCATTTACAGCTTCCTTGGGCAACCCATTCCAATGCCTCACCACTCTAACGGTAAAGAATTTCTTCCTTATATTCAATCTATACCTCTCCTGTTTAAGTTTGAATTCGTTACCCCTTGTCCTATCACTACAGTCCCTAATGAAGAGTCCCTCCCCGGCATCCCCATAGGCCCCCTTCAGATACTGGAAAGCTGCTAGGAGGTCTCTATGCAGCCTTCTCTTCTCCAGGCTAAGAAACCCCAACTTTCTCAGCCTGTCTCCATACGGGAGGTGCTTCAGTCCCCTGATCATCCTCATGGCCCTCCTCTGGACTTGTTCCAACAGTTCCATGTCGTTTTTATGTTGAGGACACCAGAACTGCACACAATACTCCAAGTGAGTGGAATAGAGGGGCAGGATCATTTCCCTTGAGCTGCTGGTCACGCTTCTTTCAATACAGCCCAGGATACAGTTTGCTTTCTGGGCTGCAAGTTCACACTGCCACCTCGTGTTCATTTTCCTGTCAACCAACACCCCCAAATCTTTCTCTGCAGGGCTGGTCTGAATCTCCTCTCTGCCCAGCCTGCAGCTGTGCCTGGGATTGCTCCGACCCAGGTGTAGGACCTTACACTTGTCATGGTTAAACTTCATGAGGTTGGCATCAGCCCACCTCACAAGCATGTCAAGGTCCCTCTATATCTCATTCCATCACTTCAATGTATCCATGGAACCACACAGCTTGGTGTCATCAATAAACTTGCCAAGGGCACACTCAATCCCAGTGTCTCTGTCACCAACAAAGATTTTGAACAAGACTGGTTCCAACACCGATCCCTGAGGGACACCACTCGTTACTGGTCTCCAACTGGGCACTGAGCTATTGACCACAACTCTGCATGCAGCCATCCAGCCAGTTCTTTATCCACCAACTGGGTCACCTATCAAATTGATTTCTCTCCAATTCAGAAACAAGGATGTTGTGTGGGACTGTGTCAAATGCTTTGCACAAGTTCAGGTAGATGACATCAACTTCTCTACCCCTGTCCATCAGTTCCGTAGCCCCATCGTAGAAGGCCACCAAATTGGTGAGGCAGGATTTCCCGCTAGTGAAGCCATGCTGGCTGCCACCAAACACTTTGTTATTTTTTCATGTTCCTTAGCATACCTTCCAGGAGAATCTGCTCCAAGTTTTTGCCAGGCACAGAGGTGAGACTGACTGCTCTGTAGTTCTGCGGGTCATCCATTTTCCCCTTCTTGAAAATGGGTGTTGTATTTCCCTTTTCCAGTCTTCAGGAACTTCACCTGACTGCCATGATTTTTCAAATATGATGGCCAGTGGCTTAGCAACTTCATTTGCCAGCTCCTTCAGGACCTGCAGATGGATTTCATCAGGTCCCATGGACTTGTGCACGTTCAGGTTGTTGAAATGGTTTCGAACCAGATTTTCTCCTACAGTGGGCCTGAGGTCTTTATTTTTACAGTCTCTGTATCTGCCCCCCAGAACTTGGGTGGTTTGGTCTGAGCCTTTCCCGTTGAAGACTGAGGCAAAGAAGTCATTAAGAACTTCAGCCTTCTCCAAATCTAGGACAGCCAGTTCTAGTGATAGCTTCTGGATTGGGGCTGTGTTGTCCCTAATCTGTCTTTTATTTGCTACGTACTCATAGAATCCCTTCCTGTTGTCTTTAACATCCTTCTCCAAGTTTAATTCTAACTGGGCCTTAGCTTTCCTAACCTGTCCCTAGCTTTCCGGACAACATCCCTGCATTCTTCCTAGTCCATCTGTCGTTGCTTCCACCTTCTATAAACCTCTTTTTTCCTTCAAATTTTCCTCAGCATCTCCTTATCCATCCAAGGAGGTCTCCTGGCCCCCCTGCTGCACTTCCTTCTAGTTGAGATGCAACACTCCTGAGCTTGTAGCAGGTGATCCTTGAATATCATCCAGCAGTCTTGGGCCCCCCTACCCTCTAGGGCTATATCCCATGGAACCTGACTAAGCAGGTTCCTGAAGAGGCCAAAGTTGAGGCCAAACTCTGTTGAAGTCCAGGGCAGTGAATTTGCTGTGTGCCCTTCTCACTGTCCTGAGGATCTTGAATTTGACCATCTCTGCAACCAAGGCTGCCCTGGAGCATCAAATTTCCAACCACCCCTTCCCTGTTGGTGAGCACAAGGTCAAGCATGGCACCTCTCATTGTTGGCATCTCTATTACTTGCATAAAGACGTTGTCTTCCATGCAATCAAGTAACCTCCTGGATTGATTGTGCTGGGCTGTGTCATTACTCCAACAGATGTAAGGGTGGTTGAAGTTTCCCATTAGAAGAAGGGCCTGCAAGCATGAGGCTGTTCCTGTCTGTCTAGAAAGTGCTTCATCCACAGATTCCTCTTGATCGGGCGATCTGTAACAGATTCCTACAGTTATGTCTCCCATTGCTGTCTTCCCTTTAACCCACAAACTCTCTGTTTACTGCTCAGCTGTCCCCTGAGAGAGTTCCATAGTCTCCAGACTATCCCTAACATAAATAGGAACTCCCCCTGCCTGCCTGCTGGGCCTGTCTTTCCTAAAAAGCCTGTAACCTTCCATTCCAACACTCCAGTCATAGGAGCCATCCCATCATGTTTCTGTGATGCCTATTATATCATACCCCTGCAGACGGGCACACATCTCTAATTCCTCTTGTTTGTTCCCCATGCTATAGGCGTTTGTATAGAGGCATCTGAGCCAAGCTCCAAAGGAAGCCGGCTCATTGTCTGGAGTGGCTGGAATATTTCTACATTGCTCCGAGCATTTATTATAAGGTGTTCAAAACTGACTGGGTGTTTTGGGATGGAATGATGCCCCCCTTCCCCAACACATCTAGTTTAAAGCATCCTTGACCAGTCTGGCAAGCCTCCTACCAAAACGGCTCTTCTTCTTTGTTAGACCAGCTCCACCAGCCCCTAGTAGACCTGGACTACTAAATTGAGTCCCATGTTCTAGGTACCCAAACCCCTGACTATGTCACCACCCTTCTAGCCATTTATTAACCTGGTCCTATGTGTAATAATACATGTGTTTTAGCAGGATATTTTGAAACAACGATGTGCTTACAAATCAAAAAATATATTACCTATCAATAGAATTTTCCATGCAAAGTTTCTTCAGATTAAATATTTTATAGATTACTTACTTGCACTCTAGTCAGTATTCTGTCTTCATTCTCAATCTGTGTAATATAATTTGGTTATTGCTTATAGCCATCTCTCCGTATTCTTTGACAAACTGTTCTACTAGGGTTATATTATCATTTCAACTTCCTTTCCTTGGTTTAGAAATACCATTAGCAATATTTGAAAGGAAAAGTTATATTTTCACTCAAAACTTTGAGACTCACCTTCTTCCAAAAAGTAAGGAAAAAAATAGTAAGTCTTAAGCAAATGTAACAGGAGGCCTTTTTCTTTCTAAATGTGGTGCCATGATCTAAATGGAAAAAGTGAAAAGCCATGAAGTATTCAAAAGCTTGCCAGCATGCCACAGATTTTAGAAAATATCTACATCATATATGTAATAGTTTTGTTTTGTTTTGTTTTTTTCATTAAATGTATATGCCTGTGTTCTGGTTTGTAAGTTATTTTTCATATGTATATCTATTTTTCTTCTGTACTTTCACAAATTCTTTTTTTTCCCCCCTCATTTGGCCTTATTATTGTTCTGTCTGTTTTTTCTAAGTGTTCTTCTTGTGCTCTTATTTTATAGGAACTAAATGAATCTAAATGGAAGAACATGCATGTTGACACTGAACAGTCCAATCTGTGATGTCTTTTTATTTTCTGATTTCTTATTCAGCAATGAGTTTTCTGACTGGAAGTTTAGTCATTGTGCTCCATACTGAGCAGAACACAAAAATAAAGATAGTTGTGAATTGTGTTTTTACTAACAGTTACTGTTTTACAGATTGTATGCTACAAGGCTGGTTAAGATTATATACAACGTGTCTTTAAAGTGGCAGCTAAATGTAATTTGTATGTGATAAGAACATACATTAGCAGCACAATAAGACACAGCTAAGCAAGCATTAGTGAACCATTTGTGAAGTTCTCTGGTTAGAAGCAGGGGTTGCTTCTAGCTGGTTAGTGCCATAGAAACTTGTAACACCAATAGCTTGTCATGATTTAACACTTCTTGTCTTATGGATACTTACTTTGTATTGAACACCTTCTGTTCATTATAGTTGTTGAATCTCATTAATTGAAAGAAAACCTATTTTAATTTACTAGTGTTTGAATGTGTCATTGATTTTTAGGTACTTTACATTTTGCAGTAGTCTTATTCTTTCATTTTCAAAAGTACACAAGAGAAAATATGGTACTATAAGTGATATTAAAGAAAATTCTCTGTCAGGATATAATTGAATACTTTGATTTTTATATAGGATGAAAAAATAATGTATGTTCTTCTAGGCCTCTGCCCTTTTTTTTTTTTTT
>NDXB01000465.1:0-22363 GCA_002631895.1 Agapornis roseicollis | reverse complement strand
TTTTTTTTTTTTTTTTTTTTTTTTTTTCCACAACATATATCCTTATTTCCTTCTTAAGAACAAAACAGTACACTGTGGAGAAACCATTTTCTATTGCTGTACACATGACATGTTATCTCAGCTTGTGCACAGGTAAAAACACATTTGTTTAACACACATTTATTTTTTATTTAGGGGGATATATTTTAAGGTCACCAATTTATACTGAAATTTTTAAAAGATTGCTTTGTAAGGCAAAAAGAAGAATAATTTGTGTCCGTAAAGTCAAAATATTATGGATGAGGCTCATCTCAGTTTTTTTCAGCCATCTAAAAGGCGAATATCTAGTTTACAACAGTTGTCTAGGTTTTACTATAGTTAATGGATAAAGATAGGTCCCTAAAGAGCATGATTCATTCCTCTTCAAGAAAATATTCAAGTAATAAGTCCCCACAAACTATATAAATTTTAGGTAGCTTAGACAAAATGAGATAAATTCAACTTTGTAGGTATACAATGAATCTCAACAGCTTTAAAAGTTGTCAAAATGGTAAGCTGCTGTCCATAGGGGTAAATAAGCCATTGTTACCTATTTAAACAAATAATAATAATAGATGCTTGAATTTCAGTTTTGTCAAATTGAAACATAAACCATTTACAGAAAAGAAGGTGGTATGGAGTGATGTTTCTTTCAGGGTTCTGAATAACATAACAGATACAACATAGTGTTATTTATTATTATTGTAGATAGTATATACTATAATTAATATAACAGCTTTAGCATCTTTTAAGTTCTTTCATTTTTTCTGTTAATTTTTATGTCTGGATTTTTGTACTGTTATATCAATTATATAGTTCCATTTGCTCAGTCACTCTTGTTAATAATTATCTGCTGCAGGTAAGTGATTCTCTACCGTTACTCATGTCAGTAGGACACATTTTACACATAAACTAATCACTAGCCTTTTTTTGACATCTAGTCTGCAGTGCGCCTGTATATCAATCCCCAGATTTGTCAGTTAAAGTGAATTGATTCTTATTTGGACTGGCTAATAATATTTTAATGAGTTTTCGAAGGGCAGATTGTATAGATTGTACTGAATGTTCACATTTATATTTTATCAGGTTTTGTCAATTTTGAAGCAGATATTTTTTGTCTTCAAGTCATATTTGTCATGGATTGTTATTAAGAAAATTCTTTTCAAACACTAAAATATAAAGAGAGTAAATACATGCCAAATGTGCAGGCACCAATAACTCACAGAAAACAGGAATAATGACTGTGTTAAAAATCAGAATTTCCCTTCTTGTGAAAATATCAGCTGATCATCAGATGCATTACAGTATTTCACAAATGATTTAAAAAAAAAAAAAATAAGTATCCTGGCACAAAAAAAAAGAGGAAGGAAGAAGATCTATATACTATCTCCACTACTGGCTGCACCATACTTTTTCCTGACTTGAGGAAGCAGTTTGATTCAGTTGAACTTAAATTGGTCATAAAGCAGTAGACTCAAAACCCCTTACCTGAGCATACTGCTGTTTCATATTAACCACTTTCTGCTAGCAGCTCCTGTTTGTTAGTGCTTTGTCATGTCTCAGCCATACTAATCACCTTAAAATTCTTCATAACGTTTTATTTCAAACATGATAACGTTTGGTTACCTTCTCAGATTTTGTCTTTTATTAAGAAATACTCAACTGACAGTGAAAAAAAGTTTACCACAGGTGATCTGTGGAGCTTTCTCTTTTCAAAATGACTGATTTTAAGTCGCATATTTGTTCACTTACTTGTATTATGCTTTTAGAGAAGAAGGTGCTTCAGACAAAACTGGAGGCAACAGCATTCTTGAAATACTTATGAAATGCAGAAGCAGACCTTTGAATTTGTCTCACTATACTGTATAATTGCTGTGTAAATATTTTATGATAACCCATTACAACACAAATATAGCTTATTAATTCTAGGTTTTACTTTTCCCGGGATACAGCTCCTGATAATAGTTACATGTGATTGTTAAGTTACACTTCAGCACTTGCCTGAATTTTCCATATACAGTTTGCAGCTTAATTCAAAATGGAAAATAGCAGTGGAAGTCCCAAGGACTTTTACTTGGCTGAATGGCAAAATCAGATTCATTCTGTATGAAAATTAAATCTAATAGAAGTATAAATGTGATAAAAAATATTATCTGGATTAAATTTGTTAGTTGTCTTTAGCAACACCAAAGAGAATATTTGACTGCTGCTAAATACTATTTTAAAAATAAGCAGATCTAGTAAAAGAAAAATTCAAAGTTTAATTTGAATGAAAAGTGATGGACATGATTTGGCGTCTCATGATTCCTCCTAAATTAGGACAAAAAATATATTCGGAAGTGTCTCACAATTTTAAAATTACTTTTGTTTGATATTTTAATAAATATAAAAAGGTTTTCTTAAAAAAAAAAATCTTTTTTTCTTGAAAAGAGAGTATGGCAAGATCTTTATTTAGCCAGGTGGAAATGGCTTTTCTTTTTTTTTTAAATCAGTTAAAAAAGAAGGGCTTTAAGGATATATGAATTGGAGGAATTGTAAGTGTCTAGCTTCATCCTTTGTAACAAAATATACCTGATAAAGATATTATAGAACATATGGTGAATAAATACAATCTAGTAGCAACACATTAGACTATTTATCCCCAAATGTATAACCTGGATAATGAACTAGAATTGGTTCTGTTACTCCTTACAGCTGTTCTAGTACCTACATATATCTAACTGCTTCTATTTTTTCATCTTTACAGTCTGTAAACCATTTCCCCCCTCCTTTGCTAGCAATGGCAATAAAATTAGGATGTAAATGTTTTGTAGATACTGCGGCCAGAATTAATCCAAACAGTTGGGGGCTTTTTTTTCTTTTTTTTTTTTCTTTTTTTNCATCTTTACAGTCTGTAAACCATTTCCCCCCTCCTTTGCTAGCAATGGCAATAAAATTAGGATGTAAATGTTTTGTAGATACTGCGGCCAGAATTAATCCAAACAGTTGGGGGCTTTTTTTTCTTTTTTTTTTTTTTTTTTTTTTTTTTGCAAGTGTAAATGCCTATGATGGGAATATGTTTCACAGACATTTGAACTTAAGTGCAAAAATAACATTGTTCAATTGAGTTGTCCTAGTAACATGACTTCAAAAAATCACTTTTGTGATTCAGTATATGTAGTCTGAAAAGTGTTTGCTGCTTTGGGTCAATTGCTCATTTATTTCACAAAGGTAAAGATGCACTGAATGTTAATGCTCTTAGGAAAAAAATAAATATTCCAAGGTAAGTAAAGGGTAAGTAAAACTTACTCTGGAGTACTGTGCCCAATTCTGGGTTCCTCAGTACAAGAAAGACAAGGAGCTACTTCAGCATGTCCAGTGGACAGCCACAAAGATGATCAGGCTCTGGAGCATCTCTTTTCATGAGAAGAGGTTGTGAGACCTGGGCCTGTTTAATCTAGAGAAGAGGAGACTGTGAGGGGATCTCATTAAAGCATATAAATATCTCAAAGGTGGGTGCCAGGAGCAAGGTGCCAGACTGTTTTCAGTGGTGCCCAGTGACAGGACAAGGAGCAATGGTCATAAACTAAAGCAAAAGAAGTCTCACCTCAACATGTGGAAAAACTTTACATTGAGGGTGGCAGAGCACTGGAACAGGCTGCTAGGTTCTGGAGTCTCCCTTTCTGGAGACATTCAGGACCTACCTGAACATATTCCTTTGCAACCTGCTCTAGGTGGCCCTGCCTTGGCAGGGATGTTGGATTAGAGGATATCCAGAGATCCCTTCCAACCCTAAAAATTCTGTGATTCTGTGATACAGAGTCTTAACAGAATAAATTCATAAAATGCAATATATAGCAAGACACCTAGAATTATAAAGGAAGATGAGTGAGAATTTAGCTGTGAATTGAGTGGTGGTGAACAGAGAATTTTAAAGTATATTCAACAACAGAAAAATGGGTTTGTTCCCTAATTACTATATTTTTTTAATGAATATATGTATGTTTGTGTACCTTCATTGTCTCTTTCATATATATATATACAATTGCATTTATTATTCATTTACTGCTGTAATATAGTTGAAAAATAACATTAAATACGAGAACAGATAATCATTATATATAATTTTAATTTACTTATATTTAGAACAACATCTTAATGTATTTTCTTCTCTTTCTCTCTTTTTTTTACCCGGTTTTGCTTTTTCTTTCTTATTCTGTTACCCTTTCTTTGGGCACTGGTGTCTCTTACTTTTGCACCTTCCTGCTTCATCAGTGGTTTTTGGCCAGTTTGTATTTTTCCAGACATCACTCCATGATGTAGTTGAAGTGTATGATGGCCCTACTCTGCAGTCATCTTTGTTATCCTCTCTCTCAGGATCTCATTCAGGTATCCTTTAATAAAACTCTTACTAAAATGTTATTTATTTTTATATAAATAGAGATAGTGAAGTCAGGAAAAAAATCTATTAGATTCAATTCAGGCAAAAATATTAAATCAGAATTTTGAACTAAAAGCCTAAACACTCAACTCTCATTGCATTAATGAATGAAATGAAGTAAAATTGAATCTATATTTTTAGATTTTTTTTTCTTCTAGTACTTAGTTATTATAGTGAGTGTTTTGCTCTTCTTACTCTGTGCCTTTATGATTTTTATATAGTGAGCAACCTGAAATGGATATATTTTAAAGCAGTGTATGTTTGTAGCAAAGTAAAAACATTGGTTATGTGTGACTCAGTTGAAAGAGATATGGGATTTGGGTTTTTTTTTGGGTTGGTTTGTTTGGGGTTTTTTTGGTAAAGGAAACAAACAACAAATATTCCTAATAACTGAGATGAGTTTTGTCCCCCTTTTCTAGAACAAAGTAATACTGCCAGTATAAAATATTGAAATTGCATGTATTTTACAAAATGTACTGAAGCAGAACAGGGGTTTAGGAGGATTATTTCTAGCTGCAAACATGTTGACAAGTATTTTGAATGCTTCTTTAGTAAAAAGTGGTTATGATAGCTTTGTATTTGCTTCGTTTGAGTAGGTGAATCCCTTCCATTGAGCTCGGGTAACCAGATCACAGTTAGATTTACTTCAGTGGGACCAATAACAGCTAAAGGATTTCATTTTGTTTATCAAGGTGAGAAAATCTGGAAAAATGCGTATGTTTATTCTGCCATCACAAATTTTAAATCATCAGAGAGTAATAGACTCAGAATATGAAGGAAAATAATAGCCTGCTAGCAGTATCATAGCTTTCACTATTTCTGCATATTTTGAAAAGTGTTTAGGACCATTCTTTTATCTGTATTGTAAATTTTAAATCAAATATTTAAGAAGCATAAGAGAGGTTTCAAATTTAAGAAGACAGCTATATGAAGCAGCTGTTTCTATTTGCTGATCTGATTGACTAATGAATACTAGATCCATCTTGTTGCTTGATCTGGTTTATCTTTCGTTTTTAATATGAATAACTGTATTACTAGCTGTGGGTGAATCAGTGATCTTACTGTTATTAAGATAATTTTTCTTGGTATACATTATTTGCATTATATGTCAATACTTGCAACTGCAATTCATTCTTTCCTTAAATTTAAATCATGAGCTGAAAATCAGAATACACATTTAGAAGTCCACAGGAACAGATGTAAATATTTATCTGACACAGAAAGCATTATTTTTAAACCATGTATTAGCTGAATATTTCATAATTGTATTTCAGAACCATTTTAGAAAGGTTTCAGTGTGGATTTTATGCATCGCTTTTAATCTTGGCAAGAATATCAGTGTTACGCACTTCTAAATAAAAGCTGACACCAAGTATGAGATCCATATAGCGAAGATTCATTTGGGGATTGTGAAAATACTCTTTTAACTGGCAAATAACCATGTGTTTCTTCTGGTCATTTTGAATATTTGTGGTTCAAAATCTGTATTTGTCCACCAAATCTAAAATGAAGACTCCACAGTTTTTTGTATGTTTGCAGCTGTTCCAAGAACAAGTGCAACACAGTGTAGTTCTGTGCCTGAACCAAGGTTTGGAAAAAGGATTGGAAATGAATTTGCAGTTGGGTCATTGGTCCTTTTTGAGTGCAATCCAGGCTATATCCTCCATGGATCAACAGCAATTAGATGTGATACAGTACCAAATGCATTGGCACAGTGGAATGATTCACTCCCTTCATGTGTTGGTGAGTTGTTAAGGCTCTTTAATGGAACTAATTACTGCCTAAAGTGTAGACCATTCTCTAGCTGAGCACGTTCCTTCTACGTTATCTGTACAATATTTTATTCTTGCTTACTTTTATTCACTTTCTTCTTCATTCAAGGTTAAGATTTTATTCCCTTTTCTATTGTAACCTTTCGGTGACATTTCACAAGTTTCATGAACAAACTCTGCTGCTATAAATTACATGCTAGCTTCTCTTACTCACATCAGTGACAGTGCCTGTCTGTCCCTTAATCAAGACTAAAAAATATGAGTTTGTTCCCTGACTGCTTGTGAGACTAAGATGCTCTCAACTTGCAGACCTCTAATGAGATATTGCAAGCTATTATAAAGACCACTACTATTTTAAAGATTTAGAAGTAGTTGCACTAAAATTTCATTATTTGTCAGAAAAAAAAACACAACAGTACTATTTCGTATCAGAAAATACACCTTGCTTCTAGTCACAGAAGATTAAATTATCAGAATTAAAATTCGAAATAAATGTGTATCCATTGACATTTATAAAGCTGATTTGCACCAATTGGAAATCTGGTGATTGTGCTGAAAAGCTGCACAGTAAAGAGATAAAACTCGAGTGGTACATTTTTCCATAGGTTTACGTCAAGGGCAAATATGGCACATTTGCGTATTAAGTTTTCCTAGAGTTTGGCTTGCTTTTTTTATATGGGAAAACCCCGATTGTTTATAAATGAATTAAAATTGGTTATCATTTGCATAAATGTTCTTGGCAATGCCACTGAATTTTTCCACCTGTAACACTTGTTGCATTACTGACTGCATTATGCATTAATTTTATGCAAACTGAATACATTAAAAACTATTCATTTTGAAGATCAAGACATCTGAAGAACTCCATACCCCAGTTGTCCTGGGTTCAGCAGTAGCAGTCAATTTTTCTCCTTCTTAGTAGCTGATGCAGTTTTTATGTTTTGACTCTCCCTGGGAACATAGCTGATAATACCAGTGTTTTTAGTTGTCACTAAGTAAAGTTTATTCTGACCAAGGACATTCTGAGTCTTATGCTCTGCCAGGGAGGAGGGGAGGCCAGGGGGAAGCAGGGACAAGACACCTGACCCCAGCTAGCCAAAGAGGTATTCCATACCACAGCACATCATGTCCGAGGAGGTAATGGGGAGTTACCCCAGAGGGACACTGACACTTCCCGGTTGGGCTCGTTTTCAGTGGGTGGTATCGTACTCTCTTCCCTTGTTATTTTCTTATCATTATTATTATTGGTGGTAGCAGTAGTGATTTGTGTTACACCTTAGTTACTGGACTGTTCTTATGTTAACCCATGGGAGTTGCATTCCTTTGATTCCCCTCCCCATACCTCCCAGGAGCGGGGAGGAAGAAAAGGGGAGGTGGGAAGAAAGAGGGAGGGAGTAGAAACAGGGTTTAAACCACGACACCAGTCATGTATGAGTTACAGTTACTTTACTTTTCCTGATAGAGAGAAGGTTTTTTTATAAAAATTATCCTAACCCATTACTAAAAGATATTATGAGCATTAAGAAGTACATAAGAAAAGGTTTACATGAGTGGGAGGAAAGGGAAATAGAGAATGTTTTTTTTTTTTTCATCAGGTTGATTTTGTATCTTTTGTGCAAATAAGCATGGTAGAGTCTGAATAGTTTTCAGTAAAATGCAAGATTTTTCTCAAAAATACTAAACTCTTGCTAGAGAGCAAGAGTAAGTACACTGGGGTAATATTAATTAAATATGATTAACTGACTGTTATACACAAATAATGTTTATTTAGACTGTTTCAGGCATAGACACAGAACCAGAATTTATATGTCAATAAGAAGATGAAGTATATATTTCATTTATTTTCGGCAATTACAAATTTTGTACTATTTACCCCCTTGAAACACATTCACTTTTTTTTCAGATATGACAACTCAACGTAGTGTTGAAATAATTATTTTGACCATTGATTACAATATATTATTGCTATTTTAGTATACAATTTAGCCTGTGGAAGACAAAGCTATTTGTCTCCAGGCAAGCTGAACTGAGAAAGGGTTACAGGTCACCTTATGTGTGAAAATTACTGTGCCAGTAAAAGTGATAAAAATATGTATGAGGTGAAGATTGCATTGAACAAAATCAGTTTAATAATTGAAGTAGTAGACATGACTGTATTAAATTGTCTTAACTCTAGTGAATGCTAGATTATTTCCTTACAAATAGTAGATATCAATTGTTCTGTCCATCATTTTATGAGTAATTATTGAAACATTTTAAGTGACACTGACCTTTAGTTTAGCCATGTAGTTCTCCTACCTATTTTCTAAATCTTCATATTTATATCTAATGAAATCCATTCAGAACTTAGTAACACTGCATCAAAGTGGTACATTAGCCTCTAATGGTTTTGATAAACCACCTCATTAATCTTTCCCTTGAATTTCTTAAATACAGAATATCTGTATCTAGATTAAGCTGTAATATTCTTTCTCCCTGTTAGAATGATTTAGACAAGATACATTCAAGTTGAATATTGAGAAGATAAACTTGGTGATATGGACTGCCTCTGTCCGGTTCATACATAATTCTTTTATTAGGGGGCTGGAGCATCTCCTGTATGAAGACAGGCTAAGAAAGTCAGGGCTGTTCAGCCTAGAGAAGTGAGGGCTGCGTAGAGACCTCATAGCCACTTTACAGTATCTGAAAGGGGCCTACAAGGATGCCAGAGAGGGACTTTTTGTCAGGGACTGTAGTGGTAGGAGTAATATGTTTAAACTTAAACAGGGGAAGTTCAGGTTAGATATAAGGAAGAAGTTTTTTTACTGTGAGTGTGGTGAGGCACTGGAATAGGTTGCCCAAAGAAGTGCTAAATGCTCCATCCCTGGCAGTGTCCAAAGCCAGGTTGGACAGAGACTTGGGTGACATGGTCTAGGGTGAGGTGCTCCTGCCCATGGCAGGGTGGTTGGAACTAGGTGTTAAGGTCCTTTCCAACCCTAACTGTTCTATGATTCTATGATTCTATTAATCTATGGGCATGAATATGGTGAGTGCAGTCTTGCAAACACATACCAATTTACTAACCAGTGATAGATCTGTAGTCTGTAATTGATTAATTCACATGTACAATGAGTCAAGCAGTTGAGACTGATGCTATTAATTCTTTAGAAAACATCATAGCAGCAATATTAAGAAAGAACATACAATTTTTTTACAAAATGTTTTGATCTTTAATGCTAATACAATACATAATTGTTCAAACTTCATTCTTAACCCCTGAAAATGAAAGACTGCCTGTAACTTTGTTAAAGGTGAGATAAGTAAGGGAATTATGAGCATGATTCTGCCAGGTAGAAAACTAGTAGGAAGACATAATTTTCATTTTTCTGAAATAAAGGTTTTTGAGATACGATTTTATTTTCCTGAGGCAAATATACATTTTTTTAATATGGCATAAATTTAAAAGAAGTTTTCAGCCATGGTATGCTGAACATTGTATAAACTTTTATAACTGTTTTCACTTCTGAAACTTCATCTTTCTTTTCTTGCCTTATACATTTCCTCAGTGCCCTGTGGTGGAGTTCTGACAAAGCGCAAAGGGACCATTTTGTCTCCTGGTTACCCTGAGCCTTATGACAACAACCTGAATTGTGTGTGGAAGATCACAGTACCAGAGGGAGCTGGTATTCAAGTAAGTATACTTGCACATCTAAGGCTGTTTTTCCTGATACAAGAATATGAAAAGATTATTTATTCAGACATTTTTCTATCTCACTAATGATTCTCACAGTGGAATTTATTACACATTTTTATTCCAACAGTTGTTAAAAGTTGTAAGAACTACAGAAATCTTAAAAGATACACTTGTAACTTTTTTTGCTTAAAAGAAAATCACTAATACTTTAAAATTACTTATTTCAATATGACAGTGACTCCTTATAAGCCACAGGAAATCAAAAGGTATTCCAGTGGTTTTTTTTGTTGGTTTTTTTTTTCATTTTTTTTTTTTTCCCCAAAGTGAATAAATCTCCTCTGAGTGAAATTAAGTGGGTTGTTTCAATGGACAAGTTACAAATGTTTTCCTACAAACTCCTGTTATTTACTCTGTAGTTATGGAAGTTCATCATGGTATAAAGATGCTCCAGTATGTTTCAGCATAAGATGGGAATTCCTCCTTTAATATGCTGGCAGAATTCTTGTATACTTACTTAAATTAAGAACTTCATGGAACACATAGCAGCAAAGTATCCATTAAGCTAAGTCCATTAACAATAATATTTAATAACTTAATTCAGTTTTGAGATTGATTTTGAGGGATGCTATTTCATTTAAATAGTTGACTAAAGCTATAAGATTTCTTATGCAATCAGTAATGGAAGTTAAACACTTAAGAGGATAGTTCAGAGGATTCAAATTGCACATTAATTGACTTCCTGGTTTAGGTAGTCACTGTTGCTTTTTGGAAGTAATATATCTCATCACAGAGTGATTCAATTACTAACTTATTTTAAATTAGGTGTCTAATTTGCATGATATTCTTTTGCTCCAGAGTCACAATGAAAAGAGATACTGTTTGTTGTTTTTTTTCTAGGTCGCCCAATTGTTTTATTTTTTTCTGATCTAGTGAAAAGCCATTCTTCCTTTATATTGTCACTAACTGAAAAACTTATTCGCTTATATTTCTATAAATATAATGACAGCAGGGTAGTTTCAGGGCATACCCTGTATTACTTTAACTGTATCTCTAGAAAGTCTAATATTGTAACTAAAGCAGGACAGTCATGAAATGTGATATTCATGTTTCATCCTTTGAATCCTATCTGATTTTCAGGGCTATATGTGAAAGATAAAGTCTCAGGTGTAGCAAACTGAATACAGTATCAGTAAGTCAGAAGTCATCATATCATTTTTGCTGCATTATTTTTCACAACTAAGCTTTTCTTTATAGCTACTAATGACAAAAAAATGGTTGTTAGAATTCTTTATTCACTTCATAGGAAAGAAAACACTAACATACTGTCGAGGTTTTACATACATATGTAAAAATGTAATTATTACTGTCAAAATCAGCTACTTGAGGCAGCATTTGAAAATATGGACTGATTTTGTCCAACTTGAGAATACGTGCAGATGTGGATATTCAATATACTGTGGCAGCTAATGCTTTTGTTGTGTAAATGCGTAAAATATCTGGACATTTTTCCTGACCAATATTTATTCCTTCAAAGTAAAAAAGTCACTTTCCAGCTTTAAAGGAAAAAAAAAAAATGTATAACCAATGCATATTTCTCTATGGAATGTATAGATGGAATTTTAAGCTATTTAGGTATAACATTATTGATGTGTATGATTATGTTGCATTTGTTGAAACTATGATCAGATGTAAATGCTGAGCTGTCTTATATTAAATTGAAAAGCAGACATTTAAAAGTAGATTTAGGTAAATATGAAGTGTGTACCAAATCTTCCTTCAGGCACCTAACTTAAATACCTTGTATAACGTATTTAATCTACCATAGTTCCTTAAGTTAGAGCAGAAAGACACCTGGAGTAGATGATTCAAAACATCTACTACAGACCATGGCTCCAAGTCACTGCCTGAAGGTATGTCTGTATTTATTGACTACATGGAGATGTTAGAGCAAATAGCATCATTTGCAGTAAAATAAATGTTTTAAATTAAGTGGTTTATGACAAATACAAAACCCATGGTCAACAGCAATCTGGCCCTGAAAACACAGTCAAAACATCTGATAATTTGAATTTTGTTCTGAAGGTTTCCCAGGTGCCTGCACATCCAATTCTGTATGTCTTCAGAAATATTTCTGACAGAGAGAACACCTAAATTTCATCAAAATACCCTGTGAACCAAAATAGCCATGCCTTATAGTTTTCTGAGAGACCAGATTCACTTGGCCTCCTCCAAATACTAAAACATGCTAACAATAAGGGCCTTCCATTGCTTCACTTAAAAAAAATAAAAATAAAAATCATCTTTTGCCTGTAGTATCTGACCAATTCCTACAAATAAGTACAGTGTTTAAGACCCCCATCCAAGAAATAGGTAGCCAAACTGAACTTTCCTTCTACATAGAAGAAGGTCCAAGTCATATATTTCACCTAGAAAAATAACTTTATTACCTAATTGTACTGGAACCGGTGCTTATTTCTTCTGTTGAAGCTATTCTATTTTGGGAAAAATAAAAGAATAATTGAAGCAGAAGAGAACTAAAAGAAGCATGATTCCTTAACTTAGTGGCTAAGGTAGACCTTTTTGGGTTGGGGTTTTATCCATGCTTCTGTCACTCTTTAAACGCTTTTTGTTGAACAGTTATTTCACTAAATAAAATAAAAAAAAAAAAAAATAAAAAAAAACACCAACTNGAATAATTGAAGGAGAAGAGAACTAAAAGAAGCATGATTCCTTAACTTAGTGGCTAAGGTAGACCTTTTTGGGTTGGGGTTTTATCCATGCTTCTGTCACTCTTTAAACGCTTTTTGTTGAACAGTTATTTCACTAAATAAAATAAAAAAAAAAAAATACAAAAAAACACCAACTCCAGAATCTTTCCCCTCTAAAACAGGAACAGGAATTTCTCTGTTTCATGGAGAGTGTTTTCACTATATGAGAACAGATATATCCTCCCTCTTGCAGTCTATCTGCTATGACTTTACATCTTCTTATGAATGAAAGGGTGTTATCACCTCTGTAAGGAATTAAGTGAATGTTCTGCCATTTCCTTTTACCATGCTAGTGGCTGCTTCTCCTCAGGAGATGAGTCAATGGTGAAGCTCGTCAAACAAAGGAGGTTGCTCTTAACCTGGAGGCAGAATTGAATATGGCAAGAAAGGTGAAGAAGTGTGCATCACTGTGGGACTCTTTTTAGCTCCGGATAAACTAGAGAGAATCACAAAGAAACTGCAGTAATTGATGATACCATTTTGTCTTACGCTGAGAGTGCTTCTAACATGGGGATCATTCTATGCCCAGATGATTTTCACAGTTGTGTGACTTGCCAGAGGTAATATGCAGTTATCACTAAGGGTAACAGGATTCATAAGTTATAATTGGCAATTAAACAATGTTGTAGTGCAGTTTTATTCACTTAATTATGATTTCCAGTTCTCCTTAACAATGTGAGAAACTCACAACTTTTTGTGATTGAAAGCAGCAGAGGCCACAGTTTAATCATCTCTGTGCTTGGATACAGAGGAGACAAGTTTATGTTCTTTACCTCACATTTTTCTTCATAGGTGCAAGTGGTGAGTTTTGCCACAGAACACAACTGGGATTCCTTAGACTTTTATGATGGTGCTGACAACAATGCTCCAAGGCTTGGAAGTTATTCAGGTGACTGAGAAGATTTTACAATAAGTAAATCTTTAAACTGCCATGACTTCTTAAATATGATGGATGGTAGCTTAGCAACTTCATCTGCCAGTTTCCTCAGGACTTGCGGATGCATCTTGCTAGTTCCTATGGGCTTGTACTTCTAGTTCTTGTGTGTGTTTGTTCCTCCTATAATTAACAATGAGCAATATTCTTTCTGATTTAATCAGTCATCTCTTAGCAGACATTATAAAGCTGAATATTTGAAAATGTTAGAAATGACGTAACATTCAGAGGCTCCCAAAATAGATACCTGTTAATCTCAGGTTCTGCTCACTCTTAACAGCAGGGTCCAGAAATACAGACATCTAAAACCAAAATGCTTCTTGAAACTGCAAATAAATAAATTATGCATTCTTTATACCTATTTTATGTAAACAAGACAGTTCTATATGCCTTAATTTGTTTTGTTTTCCTTTCTTCTACTTTGTTTATGTCTATGGAAAGAGATCACAGACAATAATATTGTTGTCTTGTCTTATGCTGAAACACAAATAGGTAATCAATCACAATTCTAAGAATAGACCTACAATATATGTTAAGAGCTGCCTGGTACACAGGATTTGCTCTTGCTTTTGTGAAAACACTTGTGAATATTTCTCTTTTCCTGGATGAAAGCATGTAATATAAATTTATAGTAGACCTTGCTTCCCTGAATACCTACAGTTCATGTCTCTGATATTGTGGTGCACTGAAAATGTAATAAAACTTTTATAGGGACAGATACTTGGTAGCATCCATGATGGCAAAATATGATGGAATTGATTATATGACCTCCTCCTTTCCCTTACTCCCTTTCTCTTTCTCTTTCTCTCTTTTTATACACACAAACGCTTATGCGTTTAGTTCAGTTTCTGTGCATTTCAGTAATATTTTGATTTCTCATTTCAGGAACAACTATTCCTCCGCTTCTCAACAGCACATCAAATAATCTTTACCTAAATTTTCAGTCTGATATCAGTGTTTCAGCTGCTGGATTTCATCTTGAGTATACAGGTAATTCAAACATGTTAGATTAATGAAGATCTGTTGCTGATTCCAGACATCTAGTGCACCTAAACAATATGAAAGAGGAATATTCAGTCCTATTGCACACAATGTGCTACATACCGTTACTTCACAGTAGTTGATAAAATTCACATTTAATTAAAAGTGAACAATATCATGCTTGAAACCTGTGCTGTGCTGTACTGGAAGTGCTGCAAAGTTTTGTCTTGCTTTTAACTTTAATTTGGTTTTGCTCCCTGAAAAGCTTTTTTTGAACACACAACAGCCAGGAGTGAATGCAGATATGACAATTCTGATCCCAAGATAGACCATATTTATATAATTAATGCAGGCAAAACCAGCACACTGGTTTGGGGGATTTCAATTTAACTTCTTTCCAATTAAAACTTAATTACTGATTCTGGTACTGAAGAAATATAATAACAAAACAAACCCTTATGGAAAGCACTCTTGTTTCCCTCTGGACACATGCTATTGTTCTCATTAAACACTACACTGTCCATTTGGTGAGGGAGGGGCAGTGCAGCAGGCTGGGTCAGTGTCCCAAGGATCGTGGCTCTTGAAGTCCACTTGCCACTGCTCAGCCAACTGCTTTCGCTGCAGTCTATGGTCTCTCAGGCCTACTTCAGCGAGGTCTCCTCTCTCCAGTTGCTCTGGCCTTGTGGTTCCTTTCTTTGTGCTGACTGACATTTATGCACATTTTCACAGAGGCAGATCTGACGGGTGCAGACACACCACAGGCTCCTCTGGTGAATGCATCTGTGTCCAGCAGAAAGTCAGCTGGAGTCAGCTGGAACTGTCTGTGTCTAGTATAGACCCTCTTCTCTTCCCTCAGATCCATCTCTGCAGCCCCACACTCCCAAAATCTGCAAATTCTGCCCAATAATGTTTGTACTATATAGTATGTATTTTACATGCGTGTGTAGGACACAACACTGAGTCACTCTCAGTGAAAATGAGAGAATGAAAAAACTGGTAATAGCAGTTGTGCTTCTTAAATGACAAATGCTCACAGGTTGGTGAGAGTACAGCAGAATTATTTTAAATGCTTTTATTATTGCTGAGTACCTCAGTGGAAAAAGCTATAATTATAAACTTTCTTTCTGTGTCAATGAGATTGCCTGAGCTGACTGACAGGAATTCTGGCAGTCACTAATATTTTCCTTCCCAGCTGTGCAGTTCTCTCTGCTCATATTGGTGCTGGTGTGTGATCTGCATAATTGTGTCATGGTTACTTCTTGTCAGTTTTACAGTATGCAAATCCTATGCTCTGGTTGTCTGATTAGCCATTTGGAGAACACAGCATTCCAAAATTGCTGCCTGATCACTTGTCTTTAACTAAACATTAATTATAGGTTAGAATGATTCTGGATTGAAATTCAGATACTCTTTCAGCTGCTTACAACTTCAGAGGGGAAGAAACTGAAGAAAGTTAGGAAAACAGAATCTGAGACTGAATCTAGTGAAAGTGAAATTGCATCTGTGTATTCCTATGTGTCCAAATAACAGAAGTGTGTAGCACATACTGTTGGCTTGCAATTTTCACCTCTAAATAAAGAATTCACAGTATATCATTTAAAGTACTGGTACCTACCAAGAACAATAGCTGTATATGTATTATGGATATATACAGGGGTATATGTGTGAATCTGTACAAATGTAATACATTTTCAGCGTGAATGCATGAACCCAAAGCATATGCTGAAAACTTGTGATTCAGGAAATACTGATGTCCCTCACTAGATACACAATTAACCAGCTCAGTGAAATATGCAATTTTACAAAATTAATTAATAATTAACTTTGCATGTGCAGGTGATAGAGGTATGTGATTAAAACATCATATAGACTGTTGTGGTTTAATCTTGGCTGGCAACACAGCTGCTTGCTCACTTCCCTCCCCATTAGGATGGGGGAAAGGTTTGGAAGGAAAGTAAAATTCATGTGCTGAGACAGTTTAATAGGAGAGAAAAGGAACATAATATGCTACTCCTCCTTCTTCCCCTCTTAATAACAATTGGACTATACGAAACAAGTGTAGCACAGTGCAATTGCTCACCACCTGCCAACCAATACTCAGCCAGTCCTGAGCAGCAGTCCCTTGCCAGCTTTCCCCCTAGTTTGTATACTGAATAGACATCATATGGAATGGAAATCCCTTTGGCTGTCCTGGCTCTGTATATTCCAAGGATCTTCCCACCCACCCCATCCCACTCCCTCCTCACTGGCAGAGCAGTATGAGAAGCTGAGAAGTCCTTAGTGTAAACACTACTTAGTAACAACTAAAACATTAGTGTCTTATGAACATATTCTTATCCTAAATCCAAGACGCAGTTCTGCACCAGCTACTAGAAGGAATATTAAATTCATACGAGATGAAAACAGGACACAGACTTTGGAATTGAGTGAGGAAATTGCAATGTCTAAATGTATTATCATTACTGGAAACAAATGTAAACTTTAAGAGCAGAAAGTTTATGGGAAGTAAAGAATTGCAGTTGGAGAGTAAACTATGGTGACTTCTTAATTAAGATTTTCTGTGATATGTGGTACATTTTATAAAAATACAGTCTAAAATAACCATCATATTGTGAATATGTGGGAATTATTGAAGTAAAATCTATGATATTCAAAGGACAGAATAGAATTAAGTGAACGTTATAACTCCATAAAATATGTAGAATAGATAATCTATAAATTTTTAATAAAAATAAACCAGAAATTGTTGTCAAGATTATTTTGAAGTTAAAATACAGGTTCATTGTAAGTAAATTTCTATACTGAAAATTGCGAAATAATGACATGGTTTTGGAGAATACCTGTGGAAAAATGCAATATATTAAGCATCCCTGTTTGTTTACCTCTCTCTGACTCACACCACAGAACTAAAGCATGGTTTCAGAGGATGCAATCTGGATTCCTGCCATGCAAAACTAAACAGGAGAGTGTACTTCAACATCTCAGCTAATGCTTTTACATATGGACAATCACCCTATAGGACCAGACTAGCTAAAGCTAGTAATAATCACCAGTCACCGCTTTATTTTCTACTTGCCTTAGCATAGTTTCCAGGAGGATCTGCTCCATGATCTTGCCATGCACCAAGGCCCTCAGGACTGACCGGCCTGTAGTTTGCTGGGTCTTTCCTTTTTCCCTTTTTAAAAATGGGGATGTTTCCCCTTTTCAAATCAGTGGGAATATCACAAGACAGCCATGACTTCTGGATCTTCCTGGGTAGATGTAATGAAGAATCTGTTTCTCTTTTGAATAACTATTAAAAAAACATGTAGTCTTTTGGCAAACCAGCTTTTATTGCAATCAGAAGTTGAAATATTAGTATTATGACTCTACAGTTATTCCATTAAAAATAGCAGATTAGGTGAAACTTGATGTAAATATTTACTCTCTGTATGTATGTGAATGAAAATGAATGAGTCTGAGCCAGGAGATAGTGGGAATTTAGAGAAGAGTTTGAGTTGAGACTACAGATTATTGTGAAGTGTTTGTTGCCATCCTAATTTATTCTGTCCTTTTCCTTTACTCAGGGAAGAAAGTTTTTTCCCTTATATAACATTTGGCACAAAGTAATTCACTAGCTGCTTGTCCACAGAGAAACTATTGTTACCCAAGAGCTTCCTAAAACATATCAGTACAGTGTGCCTACTTACAGCATACAGAAAAGCTCTGTGTGAATCTAAAACCAGATTTTATGTTCCTTAAGTTGTCTAAACTTTTCAATTTTTCACAGCTATAGGTTTGGACTCTTGTCCTGAACCACAGACCCCAAGCAATGGGATTAAAGTTGGAGACAGATATATGGTTGGAGATGTGGTATCTTTCCAGTGTGATCAAGGCTATTCTCTTCAGGTAAGCCAAATTTTCAACTACAAATAGTGCATTTTAATTCTTTTAAAGTGGTTATGTTTGGATCTGTCAGTATGAAATAAACACTGAACTCTTCAGAAGTTTTGAACATGGGATAATCTTGCAGAACTGGTAGGCTTTTCTGCCAAATGTTATATTAGCAACTGTCCAAATATTCCATCAGAAGTGTATGGCTCTATATTAGTGGTTATAGGTTGTTCTGTATTATTGATGGCATCTTTGGTATTCATAACTGAGCAAAAGTGCTGGCAAATCAAGTTAAATCACTTGAGTAATTATCCATTAAAGATTTTTTTGTTCTCCATGTATAGGAGAAAAGAGGAAGAGAAGAGGGGGAATAAAAACAAATTAAAGGGAAGGAAATACTTGTTTTTCTCAGTAAATCAAATAGTGTCAGTTATTTTCTTTAAGTATTTTTTTGGGCTTCTTTTTAAATATGGTTGTATTTTTGCCATGAATATTTGCTATGCTCTTGCATTAGCAAAAAGTATAAGTAGGGACAATGCAATGATCGTAAATCACCAGTAGGAATCTGTTTGCCTGTAGGAAAGTACTTGAGAATATTTTTTTAAATCTGTACAGCCATACTGTCAAACTGTGTATTGTGTATTGTTTCCACTGAGTCCCTGAAAGGACTGAAGTTTCAACTGATAGGTTATTGTTTTCAGCAACTATGTTTTCTCATGCGTGACTCTGAAGACCCTACAATTTCCACTTTATCTAGCTGTTTGAGAGTGCAAAAAGAGAGAAAACAATCGCATTACCCATGCTTAGTAAGTCTTAAAGAGAGAAAATGTTTTGTATATAACAGCACATGGTTAACTGCTAATGGAGTTGTTGATACCTTCTGAGTAAAATAGCAAAAGAATAGTTTACATACCTTTCTTCCTTGACATCTCTCTGGCCTGCAACACCTGCTGAGTGTCAAACTGACTGAAGTTTTAGAAAAGCTAACATTTTCAAACATTTATTTGATATAATATTTCAAATATTTATTTTATATGACATTTATTTTCCATAAGTTTTTGAAGATCTGAATACTGGGCTCATATATATTGCATCAAAAATAGAAATTTAATTACTTTTCTGGATATTTTTTAAAAACCCTGCAGTATATGAACTGTGATAGAACCTAAACAAACTTCTCTGCTTCTAGCTCTCAACTGCCATTTGCATTTGGGACCTATTTCCCAGGTTTACCAGTTTCCCCTTCAAGACAGAGCTCCTAATCATGCCTGCAGCCTTCTAGCTTTTCAAGAATTAACTGAAATGTTCTCTGATTGCAGCTCTGACAATGACTATTGAAGTTTACTTTTTATCTTGCCTTATTTTAACTGGTCATTCCTGGTAACAACTTATTAATTATTTTTTTAATATTTTTTTCTTTGCTTCATACTTAATTACAAATATGTGAGCAGACAAGCCACAGTAAGTGCCTGAAATAAAGAACTGTGCAAACACAGATGTAATTTTTTTCCCTCCATATTATTTTTGTAGCTCATATGCTATGTTTTTGCCACTTGTTTTTATGGTGGGTCTTGAAATCATAACACCTCTATCGTAAAAGGGCACATCTTGTAAATTTTTCTTGAATATTTCAACATTTGGCAACTTAAGGTGATTGTTTCTACAGTGAGGGTAATGACTGCATTTAGAATAGGTATTAGGAATTTAAGATGTAAAGTCAATACTGCATAATGTATATAGTTCATATCTTTTTATCAAGTGTAACAAATGATGCAAACGTAACTGTTGTTTCAGTTAGGCTTTTTGTTTCTAGACCCTTGGTTTATACTAAAGTTGGTATTATAGAATTCGTCTGGATACTGTTACACTGTGAGAAGTAACATTAAGGACAGAGACACAATTATCTAGTGGGCTAACAGTCAGTTAACATTGTAGTCTTATCTGCTGTATTGAAGGTATAATTTACATTGTACAATAAAGCTGTTGTATCTTATTAGTTTTATATATTTCAAAGATATTTTAAATTACAAATATATTTTTGAGATACTAATGCTATATTGTATGTATTTTTATTATACGAGTTACCAAATATTGTGTCATTTTAGGGACATTCACATATCACCTGTATGCCTGGACCAGTAAGAAGATGGAATTATCCTATTCCAATATGTTTAGGTATGTAAACTTTCTGAAACATACCAAAATGAGAAAGCTAGAAGACTCAGAAACAATGAGGTAAATGTAGGAGAAAGAATAGGGGGAACTAGAAGAACTTAATTAGAAGTGAAAATGGTCAGTTAAGCTGAAGATTTTCTAAGTATGCAGCACAGTTATTTTGGCAAGCCTTTTCTGAAATGTCCAATCATAAAAAGAAAGAATGAAATATGTTCTAGTCGGAATATACCATCAAGTCACTATCAGTGATGTGACTGCCAGAGACTCTTGCAAACATAGTTAGTTTATTTATGAATCATTTCCCCAGCAGAGTGATGATTGTAACAGAAATACTAAAACAGAAATAGCATTACATTTTCATCTCTAATAAGTTCAGCATAGACATGTCTGCCCAGTTTCAGAAGATATGTTATTTTTCAAATTAAACTATATACATGACCATATTAATATTATTGGAAGAAGCAGTGGAAGCCTGCCAAAAGTCCAAATAAAACATCTGAAGTGCACTCAAATGTACTCTTTTTATATGATGACTAAATTTGAGGGATGTAAACTCTTTCCATCTGCATTCTCTTTCACTGAATAGAAATGCCCCTTTTCCAGGTTCTTAACAGCAAAAGTTACCTATCTTTGTAATGTTTAATGTACAGAAAGCAGGATGATGCAGACCTCATTAAAAATTTTATACTTTGCTTTTCTTCAAACCAGATTATGTATCCTCTTGAGATGCCTCGCATAATCCTGTTCTTAATCCTGTGAGTTGTTAAAACCTCCTATGAGGTACTGAGCTCCTTTACCTTAGAATTTATAAATATTCAACAAGATTCAGATATTTCTAAGATTTTTTTCTCAGGGGTTAGTCTTCAGTTTCCATCATTATGCAAATAGCATACATCTAGAAAGTCTGATATGATAACTGCAGTTCTCTGTGGTAAATTCTGAAGACAAGGATGCTGTGCTGAAACTCCAGGATTTTTTTTTTCCTTTTTTCCTTCTTTTTTGCAAGTAATGTTTTTAATTGTTTCAAAGAATGTAGCAACTGTTACTTCGAAAAAAAAAACATTAAACAAAATTGTAAAAGTGTAAGGTACTTTATACACTGATGACAAGCCTGAAGAGAAAGCAAAATAAAAATACATGTCTTGCACAATTCCCAGAAATATATATATTTCTATGATTCTGTGTATGCATGAACATTTTCTAAATCTGTTTATTTTATCTACTTTTTGGAAAAGTAGGATACAAATGCAGTTTTTAAAAGGCCTCTTAAAAAATTTTGAGTGCAGAACCTGTTTAAAACACATTATTATCTTACCTTATTAAGATGCTCCTTTACAAACTGATGTGGAGCTGTGTCAATGTTCATAGAATCATAGAATAGTTAGGGTTGGAAAGGACTTTAAGATCATCTAGTTCCAACCCCCATAAGCANAGATGCTCCTTTACAAACTGATGTGGAGCTGTGTCAATGTTCATAGAATCATAGAATAGTTAGGGTTGGAAAGGACTTTAAGATCATCTAGTTCCAACCCCCCTGCCATAAGCAGGGACACCTCACACTAAACAATGCCACCCAAGGCTTCATCCAACCTGGCCTTGAACACTGCCAGGGATGGAGAACTCACAACTTCCCTGGGAAACCCATTCCATCATCTCACCATCCTAACAGGAAAGAATTTCTTCATAATATCCAATCTAAACCTCTCCTGTTTAAATTTGAATCCACTGCCCCTTGTCCTGTCACTACAG
>NDXB01000464.1:16456-58776 GCA_002631895.1 Agapornis roseicollis | reverse complement strand
AGGGAAGTTGTGAGTGCTCCATCCCTGGCAGTGTTCAAGGCCAGGTTGGACGAAGCCATGGTTTAGTGTTGGGTGTCCCTGCTTATGGCAGGGGGGTTGTAACTGGATGATCTTAAGGTCCTTTCCNCTGGAATGGGTTGCCCAGGGAAGTTGTGAGTGCTCCATCCCTGGCAGTGTTCAAGGCCAGGTTGGACGAAGCCATGGTTTAGTGTTGGGTGTCCCTGCTTATGGCAGGGGGGTTGTAACTGGATGATCTTAAGGTCCTTTCCAGCCCTAACTATTCTATGAAAGTTTTAACTTTGCATTTTGCATTCAAGTGTTTGCAAATGAAATCAAGTGTTTGCAAATGAAACAAGCTTGGAGTAGGCATTGCAAGACCCAAAGGTTTTACTTTACTTACGAGTTTGAGTAGCTTTCCCTCCCTTTTAATTATGTAAACAGCAAAATGGCAACCCTTTCAAAAGGTTATTAAAAATAGTTTGAATAGGGTTCACCTGTTTAGCACTAGGTGAGTGTTCATTTTATGCTTAATCCTTCACCAAAGCAAAGCCATTCTAATGATTTTTGCACTACTTCGTGATGTGGGACCTCATAATTTTATATGTTACAATATAAATCCATAACTTGATTAAAATTTATTAAAGTTATCACAATTAAAAAGCTTTCTAGAATGCTAAAGTGTTCTTACCACACTTTCAATTGTGGTATAGAAGAGAAATTCAGTTCAGTGACATTGTTCTCATAATCCATTACAAAGAGCCACAGTCTCAGAGACCAATAGCAGAGCTTAGCCAGAATTGGATTTTTTCATTAAGCTTTGGTATGCTTAAAAACTCATCAACTCTGGGACTTCCAGAAAGCAAAGAAAACTCTGAGCTTTCTCTGTTCTGTCACTTTTTCTAGCAATTAAACAAAAAAAAAGTCATGTGTTTCAAATTCTTCAAATATAACACATTACAATTAGCATTATGAACATCACCTGCTCATATCTGACAGAGCTGAAAGCACCACAAACTTGAATAAGTTAAATCTTACAAGGCTTTGGGGATTCTTGAAACAATAGCTTCTTTTCTTTGAAACAATACCTCCTTTTCAACATCTACACATCAATGTGGCAGTCAAAAGCTTTACCACAAGGGCACAGAAGGTCACTGGTGGCAGAGACAGGCCTAATTAACTTGCTCATCTAACTTCCAGCACCAGATCCGCTCTCCCTTTAATGTAGATGCTAGTTTCTCTCAGCACCAATCATATAATTATCCTGTTGACTGGTGTTAAGTGCCGCAAGCTTTAAATCAAATCTTGATTTGAATTATTCATAGAGCAAAGCATACCCAGGTATCAACAGCTGTCTTCTATAGGATAAGAATTTGATTACAAAAGAAGAGAAAGATTGAAGCATATTCCCTGACTCTGAAACACCACATTATGCTGCTATTAGGTATTTGCAAAGTAAGATCTTCCCAAGGAAGACTCTAACACAAAACAAGCAGACAGGAATGTGCTTCACTTCCAATCTGTGCTCACAAAAATAAGGATCTGCTTAGAAGGCAAGGCATGCAAAGGAAGCCTGCTGTAATGCAGAAATGGGAGTGCATCTCCTGCCTTTGTCTCCTAGAATGAAACTGTTAGGCATATGCAAAGAAAAATGAACATTTGGGGATCCTTTCCCAAATTAACCAACTTTCTCTATTTAGACCACTGGTTTCTTGAAGGGAAAAAACAAATTACTTTCAGGGTGGTTTTTCAAATAGGAAACACTGCAGCAATGCCAGCCATCAACACTAACTACAGTCTATGGCAAAAAATAAAAGCTCAGCTGAAATGGCACTGACAGGCAACAGTGTCCCACTTGAAATTTCAGGCTGGAGAAGGGCCCTGTCTTGGGAGATGCTATACACAGAATCTGATGAGAAGAGATCATGCATCTTTCAAAGAAAAATAGGATTCAAACTTCTCATTGTATCTGCTTCTTCCTTGTGATTTTGGTTGGGTTTTGTTTTCCTTACTGGCAAAAAGTCAGAGGGCATGAACACGCTGTACAGGAAGGCAAACTAGGGTTGGAGTGCAGAAGGCAGGAACCCTTAGGAAAAGGGCTGCAAAGCTAAGCCAGCTGTGCTTCATCCAAGACATATATATCTCAAACACCACATAGGACTGGGTTACCTGGGTCAGGTGTGGAGGACAAGGAAAATCATTAGCCATGATATAGGAAGATTCTTTATGAACCAAATTCCAAGGCAGCGAGTTCTCTTATGCCAAATACCCCAACATTACAAAGCAAGGGGTATTCTAGCTGTCCAAATTAGACATTTTGTCCAGGCAAGGATTCCAGCAGCCTCCTCCGGCAGCCTGCAAGGGTAGTTTGGTCCTCCAGAGCACCACTTGGTTCACCCCAGTTAAGCTTCTGCCCTGTGTCTCCCAGTGAAACCGTCTCCCCTTCCCTGAGGGACCACCTGAAGCAAAACTGGCTAATCAGCAGTGAGTAACTGCCAGCATAACACTCTGATAGCTCTCTAAAAGCAGATTCAGATCCATTTCTGAATTTATTAAATTTGAGCAAGCAGGAAAAGAACTGGCAGACAGCAAGAATATAAAATATGAGGTAACACTGCTTTGGAATACAGCAGCTCAAAAGGATGGGAGACCACATACAGACTATGACTATTAACTTCACCTCCAGCAATTCAATATTCAGAACAACTCTCCATTCACCAGATATTAACTAGCTCAGAAACATTTTGGTTTTCTGTGGAGTCATCTTCTATTTTTTTTTTTTTTTAATAAAGAAAACATGATGCTTCAATTCTTTTCCCCTTGACATATATTACAAGTTATCATAAGGCAGATCTGAGTAAAATATGTGAGCAGGACAACATGTGATATTCAACATCTCGAGATCTCAACTGGTATTTCAGGCCCTTCAGGGACCTAATGTCATTTCTGGATCCATACACATTTATCTTTTGCACTCACCCTTAGGTTATTACGTGCAGCTGTGATTTCATAGCAATGAGAAAAAGACTTACAGCCTGGGATACTACCTGGTGCCTGAAGGATCTTATTTCTGTGAAAGATTTGGAGAGAAACTTGCTAAAATTATGACATGATCACCTGGGCCTATATCTCTTACAGAAAGGTCAGGATGACTGGGTTCTCCTTAGAAAAACCTACCGTATTAGGGCACTGTCAAAGCTGTGCAAAGCTTCCTTGAGGAGTCAGGGGTAACAAATGCCTCCAGAATGTATCTATACCATAGGAATCCAAGACTTTGCTCTAGTTGCACATGATGTATGTGAGCATAGAGAGATTCTTCAGAAGAATACAGACAGATTCACATGTTTGGAAATTATAAGTCACCACCATGTGAGCCATAATATTAAAGAAGGGGGTTATATGCTTCAGATTGGCAGACCTTAATTACGCCCAAGTCTGGATTAACTGGCTCCATGCTACACAAGCCAAGAATAAAGGACTGACTTGCTTTAATCAAACCCTTCCTGTTCACTTTGATTAGGCCTAATCAGAAGCAAGGCTGTTTACAGATAAGGCCTAGGAGTCACTAAAAAAATAGACAGAATTAAAAAATCTAGAACTTCCCAATCAGTATCACCTCACCCTGTGTTTTCAGGTCTTCTACGTATACACACAACTGCACCCCACACCACAACACTTTCCATCCAAAACACATTTAACATATAGCCATGCACAATGTACATGACCAGCTTCCTATAGTGTGGCCTATGTCAAACTTCCAGCTGCCTCAACAACAGACTTTGCCTGCATGAACGTCCTCTTACCAAGGGTGGAAAGCAAGCCTGGCACTGTAGTAACTAGTACTGCCAGCGATGCGGCAGCCAGGCACAGCTTTTGGGGGAGCAGAGCATTTGCTGCCTGTGCTGTGGGCTGGCTACATTTCCTGAGAAACTGAGATTTATGGCTTTCCCTTAACAGAAACAATACAAGCATGGCAATTTATGCTATATTATTAATTATTAGCAAATATCTTGCCAATTTGATTGTGATACACATATGTAAACTCTTAACTTGTTAGACTGAACTTGTTTGCTAAGGAGCTAGATAGGAGATAAGATTGAAAGCTCCTACCAAATATTTAATGCAGCTCTTTTTTTAGTGAATGGGCTTAGCTACACAGCTCCAAAACGTTTAACATGGCTGTAAATGCTGGATCTGTAATACCAGAACTTTACTTTGATAACAAAGAATTTAGCCTTTGCTATTGGTAAAGCTACAGAACTATGGAGTTAGTGGCAGTAACACTGCAGCAGTCTGTGCTGGTGGTGGACTTAACCCAAAGCAGATAGAGAAGCAGCAATACCACACACACCACTCCTCTGGGCATGTTTAGAGGTACTTAAATGACTTTGGAGCTAAGTGGGTAAGAATCAAGCTCTCTAAGCAGCTGAATTCCATTAAAAAAACAGGCCTTACATTTTTAGACCCTTGGGAAACTCTCCCTATGGTTTTTATGTACAGTGTAATGCTGGTCCCTTGAATTAGTGTTAGCTTCCTCCACAACTACACAGGTGAAAGCAGATTTTACTACTACATCTCCAGAAGTGTTTGAGTGCCACTAAAATCTTAATTTTACCCAGGGTGGTACTGAAATTTACTTGAATTCAAACACCTTTCTGAATTTTCATAATGTACAAGCATTCTGAGATATGCCAGTTATGATTCAAGGTGAAATTGCTCTCCTAGGCTTTCAAAATCCAAACTATTCATTATAGCTATTTAGAGCATTTTTCTGTGCAAGTCTAATGGCATGAGTACATTATGTTGAATTACTATTATGCTGCATCAAATGAATTAACTTCTGAAGTCAGTCTACGTCCCAAATAACAATATTATTCTGCCTGAAATTAATTTAAAATCTACAGGACTTAATATTTCTTACAATGCCTGCATGCTAAAAGCTCATATTCATTGGCTTTAAGTAGCTTTAATGAAAACTGAATTGTTGGCTGGCAGGAAAAAAAATAACACCAGGCAGCAAGGGCTATGATTTACAGGTGCTCTATCAGTGTGAAGTCTGATTTTGGAAGTGAACAGCCATATTAAAAAGATCAAAACAGACCTGTCTAGTGAAGGAAACCAATCTTTTCTCTGAAGCACAAGTCAAAACAAAGTCCTGTCAAAATCTATTCAGAAAGAACAACAACAGGATTGAATTTACCATGCATCCCTGGGCCAGCAGCGAGAGCGTGAGGTCTGCTGTAGTGGCCTTGGCAAACAGCTACCAAAGCATTTGATATGCATCACCCTCTGCTTCCTGTGGTGAAATCAGATACTGGAGGATGACTGATATGCTCACTTTGAAAAGGGATAGCACCAAGTTCAGCCCAGTGTCCTTGGTTGAGTGCTCCCTTTATGCATCTGCTTCCATCTGGACGTGGAGAGCCATTATTGGAGACTGATAAAGGTACACAACTCTGAAGCTTGATTTGCAGAAGAATGTTGGGAAATTTATTCTGAACTGACAGCAAAATACATTCAGATGTGGAGCTAAACTGGAGTTCACACTATATCCTGTCACATACTCTGAACTTACTAAATCATGATAAACATACCTCCTTATTTTCTGATACTCTGAAATCTCTCAAAGAGAAAGAAAAATAAAAGGCCTCTGCATTGCCCGTCTTAGTTAATTCTTCAACTGTAATGGAGTAAGCATTTTATCACGAAAGATCCAATATCTAGTGACTGTAATCAATAAGTAAAATTCATTTTATTTATTCACTTTTTGAAGCCAAAAGGGCCCCACATGAGCAGCAGCACCACCCAAAAAAGATGAAATGCTTTGCTGCTCAAAGCTGCTACAGCTCCTCTTCAAGAGTGTCGCTTTAAAAAGAAAAGCCAGGTGCCTTGGGCAGCCCCAATGACGCGCTACAGGACAGGAACCTGGTGTGTGAAATTGCTCTCAGATGACTAACTGCAGTTTGACTGTCTGCAGGCAAGGCAGACATCAGCTGAAAAGCAGTTATTTTTTGTTCTTGATTTTTATAAGCAGTTACTAGAGGTTATAAAAGGCACTTGGTGCAGACTAGCTAAACCTAATCCAGAAAATGATTCATGGCATGGATTTCATATAATTGATATTCACAAAAAGGCCCAACCACATACGCGCTTGCTTTTGCGGATGTGTCTATGCTCTTTCCTTCTGTGTTCCCATTGCATCCAGATTCCTTTAATGGGAAATTAAAATCATCACTCCTAGACTCTGCAGTTCAGACTATGGGTATGAAACAATCTTCTTTAGGATTATCAAACACTGATATTTGCTGCGGTTTGTTTTTGCACCAGCAGTCATACCTGGTGCATATTCATATCTGTGACAAAAGGAAGAGCTTCCTTTTATCCTTCAATGATCATCAAGTGTATTCTGAATGCCTTCTGAAGTCTATCTCACTGAGATGCTTCCAAGAACAGTATTTACAACTGCACTGTCACAAACAAACATTCAATCTGCAAGGGCCAGGCTAGTGAGCAGCTGGCTTTAAAGCTCTTCTTAAAATGCTTTGGTATTAGGGATGTTGTTGCAATTTGAGAGACTAATAATTCCCTTTTAATAATCACTTTGAACTGACACATAATCGGTAAATTTCAATAGTCTCTGTGACTGACATCAGAGCTGGGAAAGATCAACCCCCATTGGACAGGGGTTTTGCAATAGAAACTAGCAGGTAGCAGGTTGACTCCTTTAAACATGTTAAAGGATGAGGCTGTGTAACAAAGGCTGGTGGGATGTACTCATGAATTTCATACTGAATATTCAGATGATGAATCATCTGCACATGGCAGAGGGTTGGAACTAGATGACTGCAAGCTCCTTTCCAGCCCAATCATTCTGTGATCTCCAGTGTTATTAAAATGTTTCTGCCCTCATGACTTCAAGGAAAACCTCAAGCAATGAGGTCTCAAACAGACTCAAACATTCCCTTTGCCCAGATTTGTCAACAAATAGAATCATAGAATAGTTAGGGTTGGAAAGTACCTTAAGATCATCCAGTTCCAACCCCCCTGCTATGAGCAGGGACACCTCACACTAAACCATGTAACCCAAAACTTCATCCAACCTGGCCTTCAACACCACCAGGGATGGAGCACTCACAACTTCCTTTGGGCAACCCATTCCAGTGCCTCACCACCCTCACAGGAAAGAATTTCTTCCTTATAGCCAATCTAAACCTCTCCTGTTTAAGTTTGAACCTGTTACCCCTTGTCCTGTCACTACAGTCCCTAATGAAGAGTCCATCCCCATCATCCCCATAGGCCCCCTTCAGATACTGGAAGGCTCCTAGGAGGTCTCTACGCAGCCTTCTCTTCTCCAGGCTGAACAGCCCCAACTCTCTCAGCCTATCTTCATATGGGAGATGCTCCAGTCCCCTNATCCAATCTAAACCTCTCCTGTTTAAGTTTGAACCCGTTACCCCTTGTCCTGTCACTACAGTCCCTAATGAAGAGTCCATCCCCATCATCCCCATAGGCCCCCTTCAGATACTGGAAGGCTCCTAGGAGGTCTCTACGCAGCCTTCTCTTCTCCAGGCTGAACAGCCCCAACTTTTTCAGCCTATCTTCATATGGGAGATGCTCCAGTCCCCTGATCATCCTCATGGCCTCCTCTGGACTTGTTCCAGCAGCTCCATGTCCTTTTTATGTTGAGGACACCAGAACTGCACACAATGCTCCAGGTGAGGTCTCAAGAGAGCAGAGCAGAGGGGCAGGATCATCTCCCTCGACCTGCTGGTCATGCTCCTTCAGATGCAGCCCAGGATACGGTTGCTTTTTGGGCTGCAAGTGCACACTGCAGTCGGCTCATGTTCATGTTCTCATCGACCAACACCCCCAAGTCCTTCTTCCCAGGGCTGCTCTGAATCTCTCCTCTTTGCCCAACCTGTAGCTGTGCCTGGGATTGCTCCCACTCAGGTGTAGGACCTTGCACTTGGCATGGTTAAACTTCATGAGGTTGGCATCAGCCCACCTCACAAGTGTGGTCCCTCTGNGGGATTGCTCCCACTCAGGTGTAGGACCTTGCACTTGGCATGGTTAAACTTCATGAGGTTGGCATCAGCCCACCTCACAAGTGTGTCAAGGTCCCTCTGGATGGCATTCCTTCCCTCCAGCGTATCCACTGAAGCACACAGCTTGGTGTTATTGGCAAACTTGCTGAGGGCGCACTCAATCCCACTGTCCATGTCAGCGACAAAGATGTTGAAGAAGACGGGTCCCAACACCGATCCCTGAGGGACACCACTCGTCACTGGCCTCCAGCCAGACACTGAGCCATTGACCACAAATCTTTGCGTGTGGCCATCCAACCAGTTCTTTATCCACCGAGTTGTCCATCTATCAAATTGATGTCTCTCCAATTTAGAGACAAGATCTTTGAGATGTTTTCCCCCTCAGATGATTTTTTTCACTGTTACCCACCAAGGTGTTAATTCTGAAACTAACTACACATTTAGATAGCAAGAATGAATTCAAGTTCAAGGAAAGATGCTATTTTCATTATTTCACATTTTCCTTAAGAACCAGATTTTTGGAGCCATGCAAACCCAGCAGAATCTCACCAGCTTTAGAATCTTCTACCAAAAAAAAAAAAAAATCCCCCAGAAACTACCACCTCCAAAGGAACTCGAGTGAGAATACAAACTAAATACAAAACAAAGCATTTGGCTACTAAGTTAAAGAACCTTTTTTTGGAAGCTTTGCTTTGACTGTAGGTAAGTGCAATATTTCAGTCAGTTCAGTGTCTTCGATGCTCTCCCCTGCCAGTTCTACAGATTTGAGAGCAAAATTGAATTATGAAGTTCATACAAGATTTATTTCTGCCTCTTGCATTAACACCTATCATTGTGAACCTCATCAGCAGACATTAGGAAGTGAGGAGGTTAAGGACAATTGTATTATTAATTTTAAATAAATTGAGCGTGTCTACCTTTTAAAGAGGTTCAAAGTACCAAGAGAATAAAAGAAGCGCAGAGACAATGCCAGGAAGATGTATGCGCTCCTCCAAAACTTGACGTAAGCTTACCCTACTATACTGTTATGGTTTGACCTTTCATTCTCTGAGCTCTGTAAGTGGCAGCAAAAGGAAACACACGACTCCTACCGACCATTGAGCTCTCTGATCATGCATCCCTGATCAGAGAGTTTGTTTGTTCCCCTTTGCTGTCCACAAACGTGTGGAAACGTAGCAGTGGGAATAGGAAACGAGAAACAGGGAACAGTGACAAGGAAACAGGCCAAGGTTTAGGGGACTTTTTGCTTTCCTTTCAGCAACAACATATTGGGATTCTGTGAGCACGACAATTGGTTTTTAACTAAGCATGCTAGTGACAGCAAGAGCAGAAAAGAAAGCCTTGTGGGTCCATGACTGCAAGTCTTCTGACCAAGGAGTCAAGAAACACAACTCAATCTACTATGTCAGCTTAGACTCCTGGCCAGCTTTTCTGGCTGCATAACGGGAAAATGGGGCTAATAATAATCTTCATTCCTACAACAAAGCCTGGGTCTAAGAGAAGAAGAAAAATGATCAGGAGAATGATACGATACAGAGATGCAATATCTAAAGAAGCTGGTATTTCAGGAAAACTTCTTTTTACTGTCATTCACATATCTAGCAACTCACCAAAGAATAAAAGATACTCTGCAGTTAAAATGGGAACAGATACACTCACCGAATCACGGATCTCTTGTGATATGTTTCCTTCATAAAGTTTTTGCTTAAAAAATAAAAAAGGAATATACACAATCTGATTTAATTTAAAAAAGAAAAAGGATCTTGTATTCTTATCTACTGATTTCTAATTGCATGAAGGGATAGATACACACTAACTTCTATTCATTAACTTTAATCAAAAGAATTCTTGGCTGTTTCATTTAAGGCGGATTTAATCAAGCAAGGTTGCCTCTGAAGTGAAATTACAGTCTTTAGACTGTGGAACAATTAATTTAGAGTTTTGCCCTGCAACAGGTCCCTGATGAAATACTGAATTAGCAGATTACAGTAGGGCATTTTGGATAGGTAATTTTAAATACAATTTAGGTGTTTTCTCTTAAGATGTGTAGGCAAAACATTTGTGAAAACTTGCATGTAATTTTTCAAACCTCTATGGAAATGTAAGATTTTGCTCAGAAGTTTTTATACTACACAAAAAAAAAACCACCAAAACCCCAAAACCCAAAGTGTTTGTATCACACTAGAGATCAAAGACTTCTTACATGCATTTCACAGAAAAACAGTACTCATACTGTGCTTTCCTACCAACAAGGACCAACAAGGATAGGGAAGCTTTTTGTTATTAGCTATCTGTACCAGCTAGGATAAATGAAAGAACCACAGAATCCTAAGAGTTAGAAGGACCTCAAAAGATCATCTTGTCCAATCCCCCTGCGAGAGCAGGGTAACCTAAATTACATCACACAGGAACTTATACAAGGCCCGCCTGGACATCTCCAAAGCAGGAGACTCCACAACCACCCTGGGCAACCTGTTCCAGTGCTCTGTCACTCTCACAGTAAAGAAGTTTCTCCTGATGTTCAAATGGAACCTCCTATGCTCCAGTTTACACCCATTGCCCCTTGTCCTATCACTGGACATCACTGAAAAGAACCTAGCTCCATCATCCTGACACTCACCCTTTACATATTTGTAAACATTGATGAGGTCACCCCTCAGTCTTCTTCAAGAACTTAATGTTTTACATGAACTTCACATTTACTGTGATTTCAGAACACAATCCTTATAATTTGGGGCTCTCTGGAGATTTTTACTCCAAGTAAGTTAACTTCCATTACAGTGAAATATGTCTACTTCCAATCTCAAGCTGAAATAAGGTAACCCTTCATGACAATCTTAAAACACATCCTTCATCCAGTCCTCCTGACTCATTGCCTTGAAGGGTACCACAAACCTCACTGCTGTCCTCAGCACTTCTACTGTGGGTAAGAATCTGAGAGGTGACGTGTAGGAAAAAACCCAAGCTCTTCCTAGAAAACTATCCAACAAAGAAGGATTTAGACAAATTTCTTATAATTAGACACAAGGAAGATTTCCCTGACTAAAGGCAAAGCCACTCAAATCAGTAACAGTTTAGATACCTGCACCAGAACCAGATCTCTGATTGTTGTACATTTTGCTAATTGGAAGAGCAGTTTTAACCTATGGTGACTCCCAGGCTATCCGCCTCATTTCCCCAGATCAGACTGAAGAGCTGCAATTTAATTTGGATGTCAAGAAAAGAGCCTGCAAGGCCATTTCAGTAACCAACTGCTAATACCAGCAAATACTCTAGTCAGGCTGTTAGACTGAAATGACAGCTTAAGTTGTCTTACCCCTCATGCAGGTGTACACTGGAGTTTGAATGTTAATTTTTATGTGCATACTTAACAAAGAGAAAGGAAACTAAAAGAAGAGACTGCTGCTGTTCAGAGATGTCCTGTGGAAAGCACTGGACTATCTGAAGCTGTACTGGCCTGCTTTAATCCAAAAAGTTAACAGAAAACACAACATGAAGTCACAGCCTATTCAAGATGTATAAATACCTAAAGTAAACGCTGGAAGAGCAGAGTAATTTCTTTGTCATCCACCATCAGGATGAGACTCTACTAATGATTCTACAATACAGAATATTTGTTCAGAACACTTACTGGGCTGATGCTTGTCAGGCTGTCATCTATTTTTAGTCAATAAGGTCAGCTCAGACATTGGATAAGAATATACATTTTTGTTGGCCTGGAAGCTGTTTTGATTTTTCTAAAAAATGCTGTCTTAGCTCATTAGCTCTTTACTAACCATGTGGAACAATAAAATCAGCTTTTATACCCTACTACAGCCATTACAACACATCACCTGTGAGGCTTGAAGGAGGTTACAAAGGGTTTTCAGCAAATTGAGGTACAGGATCAAGCATGAAAACCAACTGAATACAAGCCATGTTTCTGCTTGTTACCAAGGTCTAATGCCTTCACCTTTTACCTGACTGAATTCCCATGTGAGAAATACACTATGGTCAAAGGCTAAGAAAACACATCTCTTACAGAGGCAATCCATCCATTTACTGCTTTCTGGTTAGTGCACTGAAGTGTGCTCAAGGTTCATACTGGACTGAAATCCACGAGGCAGTAACAGCCAGTGTTTTAAATAGAACTGGTGTCTGGGCCCTCTTCCACTATCACAGTATAACTTCCATTTTCACAGTGTAATTGAAGATATACTTTAAGCCTTCAAAGCATTACATGACTTTGGAAACCACGAATACTTAGGTGGTTTCTCTCACCCTCCACCAAGAAGGCTGCAGCTATGTTAAGCTGAAACTCTCACACCGCTGGCAAAGCCAGAGCAAACCACTGCTCTACATACACCACAGATATAGTGAAAAGAAAGTACAATGATTAGCGATCCAGACATAAGGGAGTACTGATCAGCTTGCTGTGTCAAATTCCTCATGGCAAGGATGGTAACATTTGTTTGGCTCCTTATCCTCTTTATCTAACTTTCCCTTAGGTCACAGGGTATCTTCAGTTTCTCTAACACTGACTGATTTGTCAGGATTACTGGGTGGCATGGCCAACCACGCTATATGGCATATGGCAAAACATACTCATGCGAACAGTGGTTTGCAAAATATATAGAGAATGAAGTTTTTGTGACTTAATTTAAACAGACATAATTTAACTTTAAGCTAAAAATCTGGCTATATATAGAGCTATAAGTACTATAATACCATGATTAAAGCATCACTATACACAGCACTTTTATCATCTAGAAACATTACAATAAAATCTGTTAGTAAATAAATGAAAGGTCAGAAAGATTAACGGATTAAATTTCTAACTGGTACAAAAATATACAAACTGAGTACTAGGCTGGAACATGGCCATGCCTTTATGCCTTCTATAGAGGACATGAAGCAAAATACCCCAGATTACATTTTGTACATGTATAACAGCCTCACATCAAAAGTCAGTGGGAGGATGTTTTGTTGGCAGATCAAAGAAAAGGTGAAGTACATAGAAAAAAATCAAAACATGCAAGAAAAGATTCCAGTTGGAAGTAATTTACTTTTATATAAATTTCTCTAAATCTCTAATGCTACTTTAGCTTTACAAAGAATATAATTTGTAATGACTTGCATGATCAGGTAATCCCCATGTGGCTATAATAGAGTTGCAGGGCGTATGGCTTAGCCTTTGTTCACGCCTCTTCTTTCCCAAAACCCCACCTCCTGTCCCTGGGCTGCAATAACACATTCATTAACATAGAAATTTGAAGACCTAATCTGTGATAGGAGTCAAAATTATGTCATTCGCACAGCACTGCAGAACAACCAGAAACCCCCACAAATCCTCATTAACTCAGTAACCTTGTCCACAATAAAATTACTTTGTAAAGTTAATCAAAAGGGAAAAGATACCCAAAACACTCAGAAAGCTGGGTTACAAAATAAAGCTCAAAATGCCTAAATATTGCTTTCCTTCTGTCATATTTGGATATAGTAACGATGATAAAATAGTAAATCTTCAGCTAACAAACTGCATTTAAAGTAGCAATATTTTTTTTAATCTTGTCTTTAACAGAGACCATCTGTCTACAGTGAACACTTACCTCACCCACAACCTTTCCCCCTTAAATAAACATACCTCCTATGAGTATCTCTAAAGAGATGGGTTTTTTTCATAGACTAGATTAATTTCTTTTGTTAAGGCATGTTTCATTACTTTGCAATCTACTGCTGCCATCTCCTGTGTTAAACGAGGCAGCAAGTAACTTGATACTTACAAGCAGGCTATTTCGCTTTGACCATATGGAAATGGTTTCTGGTGGTCAAGCAGAGAATTCTCCACCTAAATACCTCGCAGAAGCCTGTTAAAAAGTTGGCGTTACCTCTAAGTGACTCCGTCGTTCTGCAATCACTCGTTCATCCTTATTTCCAAAGAGCTTCTTTGGGGGGAATTCTAAAGTGGCAAGCTGGAAGACATTAAAGGATGAATCGGTATCAGAAGTGACAGGCTCAAATGAGAAAATTCTCTTTAAACTTCGAAGCAACTGGGAAGAAGAAAATGCCAAATATTCATGAGCTACACTATACGCTACTAGCATATATCACATTACACATTTCTACTGCTGTTATTACGATCTGGTCTGTAGTACTGCTAAGTATGTATTTTGTCACCAGTGAGAGACAGGAAGTGAATTTAGGAATCAGACTGCCACCGTTTGCCCTCATAAAGATTACAAAGGTGTAAACTGAATCTGATGTGACAGCACCCACTAGGAAGTGAGAAAGATCTTAAAAGACTGCTTTCTGTCTCCTAAAAACTGTGGTCTCCAACTGTACTGCTGTGCAATTTATCTTTTCTTATGTTGTATTGCAAATGTAAGATCACTGAATCTAAGCACTATCACTGAAGTCATGGTGTGGAAGATGGCATTGCTGGACTCCACCTGACACCTGAGCAAGACCCAAACAACCTTTTGTTGTGTCTTGAGCTACAATTTCTTCCTTCACAACAGAGACAGGCTAAGAGCATGCATCTATGCTGAGACAACAGCAAAGATAATGGGAAGTGGGACTTTTTGAGCTGTAATGCAAGTGTAGCTCAATCACATTCAAATGTGTATCCACGCTGGAAGTGGTAGCTTTAATTTCTGAAGAGAATCCCCATGAGCAGGCAAAATCCCATGTATCTCACTGAAAATGAGGCAGCAGCACAACTCCTAAAAACAACTATTCAGATCTGTCATTTTAGGAGTTCTTCCACAAAGATGTTCAAAGTTATCTTCTCATTTCTTTTTCATCCTGTAAGAACTGTGGCAAGCTATACTGGTAAGAGAGAACACAAAATAACTGCCTGTCTTTCTTGTACACCAACAAATAAAATGCTTGAACAAATTCCTGCCAGCTGTATCTGGAAAATACACAAAAAGAGTAAAGAGTTGGTAACAATTACCGGTGAACTTGGTTTGCTAAGCCAGTGCTGTTTGGAACAGCGCACAAGAAAGCAAGTCCTCTCCACGTAGTTTGTGTTTGCACTTGAAGGCACATCAAAACCTATTTCTTCCTAGCTCTCACTGTATGAGACAGAAATGTGCAGCCTCCCATTGGCATTGCTGGAGCTGTTTTGAAGGCAAAAGCCCTGTGTAGCAACGCCTCCTGTATGAATTCTCCTGGCTATTTGATGATACTGAACTAATAAACAAGATACATCATTTTCTAGTGTATCAGCACATGCAGGACTATAGAGAATTTACAGCTGGTTCCAAGGAGCAGCAATATACTGAATTAAATGAGGAGCTCCATTATTAACATTGAATGTAAGCATCTTTAAAATGCAGAGGAATTCTGCAATACAAATAATTTATTCCCATTCTCTGGTTCAAGTCCAACAAGGACAATTTTAAAGAAATGCCTAGACATCTTCAAATAAGTGACATGAAGTGATGTGAAGCACCAGAGTAGACAGAAGAGATGTCTGCTCTGTGTCAGTCTCGCTAGCACACCCCAATTATATTCCTCAAATTTCTCTAACCGTGTCCTTCTCAGTGTGTCTGCTTCTTCATGTTGGCAGGACAAGCAGTTCACAAGCAAACAGTTTCCTATAATTATGTCCTTGGGACTTATTTTCACTGCGTTACTCACTCCTTACCCTATATAGGATTATTAAGTGCTAATATCTTCAAGGACTTCAAACCCCCACCCCTGCAGAAATTATATTTCATTAAATAGTACTGCACCATGTCATTACCAGCAACAAGCAGATAAACCAGCTACCACCACAATCCCCTCCTGGCTCTGAGGGAATTGTTCTTACATTGATTTCCTAATAAATACTTTCATTATAAAATTATAAAATAGGGTCTGTTAAAACCCAATTTGCACAAATAAAAAACCTACTGCTACAACGTCCTCAGACATGCTCTGTAAAGGCAAAGCAAGGGATTTACAGCCAAAATCAGGACTGAATTCTTTATCTAAATTAAGTTTGATTTTAACAGGCTTATGGGGACTGATTGTACAAAACTTTTGAGACAGGCCAGTTGCTTCCCTAATCTGCTAGCTTTCTGCATACATCTTAGGAGAAAAACAGCTGCATTTTCTAAAGGCAGTAAGTTTTCCTAAACTCACTGAAACCAAAGGAGCTACTCACAGAGTTTTAATATTTCTTCACTCCCAAATCACTACGATGCACAAATCTTTGAACCCAAGCCAATGAAAGACCATTATTACAGTCATAAATTTAATATACAAGAGAAATGCCTCAGCCAGTCAGCTCAGCTCTGCAATATTCAAAGTCACAACATGTACCTAAATGAAAATCATAATTTCATTGCTGGTCAAGACCTAGATCTGAACACTACTGACATAGAGAATGATATATAAGAAAAACCCTCCAACCAGTTCAGAATACCAATATGCCAAACCATATTCTGCCCACATACGTATGTTACTTATGTTTCTAATACACATGTGCATACAAAATACACCTATATGTACATACATGCAGCTTGGGAGGATTTTGCATCCTGAGGAGAGTACATTACAAAGGTCTTATCACCTGCTGCAGTCACCATCTCTACAGAGCAGGATGCAGAAGGCGCAGAACCTGTGGCCTGCTGGAACATTTCTGTGCTCCACTGTTTTAAAAGGATCCTCTGACTGCTCTTTTCTCTAAATAACTGGCAGCTGTTCACCTCACGAATTACAAATGAAGACCATTCCTGTCACAGATGACCACCCAGCTATATGACAGAAAATCTTCCAGCCATAGATTTCATCACTTCAGCAGCTCTTGGAAACCCTGAATTATTCCAATGTGCTCTATTTCACTACATGCCAAGAGTCTAATCCCCACCAAAATGAAAAGAGAGACATTCAAAACTCTCCAGGCTTTAGTTTCAGGCTGTCCGAACACTTAATGCAGACATGACAGCAACAGTTTCCACCCAGCTCACAGCTTGAAAATCATCTTTGCAACATGAGAACTAGAACCACTCATGTGCCAATGTGACTTATGCAGTCCTCTATGTGACTGTGCAATTTCACTGTAATAGGAAGCTGATCCATTGTAGTATATTTATATAAAAATACAGTATTAGTATATGTAGCAGGGGTAATGTGCATATATACACACACACGCGCACACACACACACACACCATTGATCTCTGTCACTCTGATTCACAAAGGTATTCTTTTAGTGTGGGGAAAACTATGCTGGTGTAAGAGTTCTATAAATACACAGAGTGATGATAAAATGTTCTCATCCTGTCATAACTCTGGTTTATAAAAGAAGAAAGAAAAGCCCAGCAATATAAATATACTGAAGTAATGATGTTACAACAGTCTATAAAGGCCCTTTGTCCTGATGTATTATTTGACATACAGGCTCTGAATGTAATTATATGACTCAGAAATGCCGCGATTCCCATGAATGTTGAGGTTTATCTAAAACACTCATTTAAGTCAAATTGCAGCAGCAAGTATTTCAATAAACTCAAGTTTTGTTATTACTACTGCTACAACACCTTTAAGAAACTACACAGGAACCTCAGATGAGATTACCACTAACGCACACAGCACAGTATGTGACCGAGCCGCATTTGTTCCATCACTTAAATATGTAAGAGATCTGCAGGTGTAGATTTTGCATCAAGATGCTTGCTTTGGCTCAAACACTGTAAGAGAACTTCACACTATCCAGATTCAGGACTATAAATTATTCTTCTAAAGTTAAATAGCTGTGTACCCTCCACTTCAAATTAGTTCTTCAAAGGTCACACCTTGACTATGAGATCAGCATTTTGCAGCAACACAAAGCGTAACGGTGGGACTCTACAGGTAAATTATTCTACTCCCTTGAAAGGTCTGAAGCATGCCCCTCCTCTCCCTGTACCCCTTGCTTCAGTAGCAATGAAAGCATTTGGCAGTCGGTCTTTTTCAGCAGGGATGTTTTGTCGTTTTCTAGGCTTGCTGATGAGGTGATGTGTTCTCTGTCAGGGGAAATTAAGAGGCATATTCCCCAGCCTGGCAGGAAGAGAGAGCTTGAATGATTTCCTGAGAACCACCTGTACGTAGTATGCAAGATTTCTAATTTTTATTTTGGCTGCAGAAGCATTTCCTTACTATACTTCATTATAAGCATTGCTGCAATACGTATTCTATTCTGTACATAGGAGCGTGCACACACATACATACACATACTGTGGCCAAAGCTGGGACTACTCTTAAGACTCAAAATGAAAAGTCAGATAATATCTTAAAATAGTATAGAAACACCTCAAGACCACACGTCAGGACTCCTAATGTCTTTCAGACATTAAACTTTCTTCTGTTAATGATGTTTATCCTGTCTGGCAATCGTTGCTAGGCAGTAGCAGTCTTAAGGAGAGGCAAACAGTCATTTGCAATTTACTCCCTAATTTCTTTATAATAAATAAAGACTGTTTTATTTCTGGGTCTTGTATTATGGGGGGTGGGGTGGTGTATGTTATTTGTCTGTCTCAGCAGCCTTATCTGTAAGAAATGATACTTGCTTACCATAATACAGTATTTGTGAGGTTAGTATGATCAAGCTTAGACAGAACTAGTTCCAGTCCTCAAGGGGAAGGTGCTTCAAACCTAGCAAGTGTTATTCTAGTAAATTTTAAACAGCTTAATGGATTCCTGTACACCTCTCACATTTCAGCCAGGGGACTGGTTTTAACACGGTTATCTGCAGGTTTTTAATGCTGGTAAGAATAGATGGCAGAACAGGAAGTGACCCTTTCTTTAGTTCCCTCTTTTATCTTACATGCAACTTTTTGACTTTAGGATTCACCTGCTTCTGGAAACAGCATATACGTAACAATATCTGTATGGAAGCATACCCTTTTACAGTGAAACCGTACATCTTCATAGCCCTCAACTACTGATCCTCAGGAAGAGATGCAAATTTGGAGATTGGCCTTTTGGAAACCAAGAGAGTGCAAATGAAGGCTTCAATGCCATGAAAGGCTCAGCCTAGCACAGAGTGCACCCTCATTTCAGGACCTTCAGAAAATGAAGTCACCAGTATTTGAGAAGGGTGTCCTTAGTTTCCATTATATTCAGTTGGAGACTCTTCACTGACATTAACGGAAGTTTGCTAGGGTCCTGCTGAATTGAATTCAGTTCAGGGGTTTTATGGTACAGCAGAATATAACATGTTAATAAAAAGTCTTGCACTGTACTTTGCAAAAGATATTTAAATATATAGTGAACCAAAGTAAAATACCACATAATATAGTCATATAGGCTTGTCACTTCTGAAGTGTGAAATACTTCCAAGTGTTATGCTCCCTAAACGTTAAAAAAGTGTCATTTTCCAACATCAAGCAAAAATCTACAGGATTGAAACACCTCATTATTTCTGATGGGCAAAATCTGTGTTTTAGTGCCTACAATATGGTAAAAGATTTTTTTTATAAGAAGAAAAACAGGGCAGACATTGATGGAGGCTGAGTCATCTTTAATCTTTCATCCCAAATTCTCTTTGTGCTTCAGTGTTTCGATATATTTAAATGGGGGGAAAGAGGGAAAAAGAAGAAAATTAAGGAAATACTAACTATTAAAAAGTCAGTCTTCTTTAACTATCACGTTACTTTTACAGCCCTGAATTTTCTCATTTTTCAAAAGGCATGTCTGACTTTTGATCCTTTGTACCAGAAATCTCTGTCACAGATGAGAAAAATCAAAGAGAAGAATGTAGCATGGTTTTGCAGCCAGTGTGGCTGCACCTGACTTGATTTTGCAGTGAGTAATGAAAGAAAAAACTGTCCTACTTTCAGTTTTTGAAGTTTAAACAAAGTAACTTAAGCCTCAACTTCTCAAGACCTACTAAGACTCTCAGAGTTTAAAGAAATTGGACAAAAGCTGTATTCTTAACTAGGAACTTGCACCAAATATTTAGGGATTTGACAAAAAGGTAAAACCAAAAAAGCTTAACTTCTATATTTTACTAAGATTTTGTCTGAAATAAACCACCTGTTCTACACAATTTTATAAGAGACGCTTAGGCAAGCAGAAAAAAGTTAACACTTATTGAACAGATTAAATGCTACCTTATTTATAAAGTAGATAAAAATCAGAGATTAAAGATAAATAATTTGAACATATACTATCCACTAAAAAAAGAAACCAACAAAATAATTTAAAACCCACCTAAGTCACATTTTTAGGTAATACAGCTCAAACTAAAGATCAGATGTTGCTTTTCCAAATATAATTGAATGAAGACTTTATAGAAGCCTTCCAGTATCTGAAGGGGGCCTATAGGGATGCTGGGGAGGGACTCTTCATTAGGGAATGTAGTGACAGGACAAGGGGTAACGGGTTCAAACTTAAACAGGAGAGGTTTAGACTGGATATAAGGAAGAAATTCTTTCCTGTGAGGGTGGTGAGGCATTGGAATGAGTTGCCCAGGGAAGTTGTGAGTGCTCCATCCCTGGAAGTGTTCAAGCCAGGTTGGGCAGAGCCTTGGGTGAGATGGTTTAGTGTGAGGTGTCCCTGCTTATGGCAGGGGGGTTGGAACTAGATGATCTTCAGGTCCTTTCCAACCCTAACTATTCTATGATCCTAATAAACCAAACCTATTCTCCTTTAAAAATTAGCAACACAGTCCTCCATTATGTTAACCCTCCTATGCTTCCGTGATGTGTACCCTATAGTTAAGTGTCCCCCAGAGAACAAAAAGATTAAAGACAATATTTTCCATTATCAACTAATCCAGGGGATTCTTCAATGGATATTCAGTTTGTCACCTACTTTTCTATTTCCTTGGAAAAGGCTGAACAGCTTTTAACAGCAATAAAAGCCACAGTTCATTATAACAAACAAGGATAATTAACCTCCTAAACCAAAGAAAACCCGAGTGACCAGGAAACTGAACTGGAAAAAAAAGTTGTACATGACCTTCCTCCTACACACAGCGCCCCTGCAGAAGTCCCCAGTAACAGGCTAGCACAGCCAGCTCTTCACTATCTTTGGGTAGACACTGCTCCAGCCCCTGTCCTCCAGGTCTTTGTAGTGTTTCTGAGACCAGAAAATCTGCTTCAGGCTCATCCCTGGTGTCTCTGTGAATCCATCAGAGCTGCAGGCTTCCAGCTTTCTGCGTTGTCTCTCCTTGCTGTTACAGCCTGCAGTGCCTGGATGTCAGGCAAACGCACACAAAGGAACAAGCATCTCCCTCCTTCCTTGAGGGAGTCTACTCTGAAAAATCCTAAATAAATCAGCCCGCAGGTATCTCCCTTCAGACAAATACAAGAGCAATAATATTGCAGAGTAACGCAATGGAGTTTTGTCTGGGGGGGAATTTGTATTATTTTGGGTTTGTGGGGTTTTTTGTTTGTCTGTTTGTTTCATTTGGGGTTTCTTTTCTGGTATCTCCTGAGTACAATTATAGCACAACTTGGCTTCTCAATCTTTTACAGCACAACTTTTTCTCAGACAGAAACCTGTTTTGCCCCATGTACACCAGAATGCTCTTTTCTTCCAACTATCCATCGTTTTTGCTCTATGCCAAAGTTTTACCTGCCCACAGAACTGATTTAACATTTGCATTTCTGGCTGGCAGGAGAAATTCCTGATTTGCACGTTGCTTTTAGCTGGCACCTAGTGCACGCAGCCTGGTGAGTGATGTCTACTTGATACCCTCTTAGAACACATTTCATAGAGGCCAGTGTGTACTGGAGACCCTGCTAGAGTTAACCTGCCAGGCAAACAATTCTGCAGCGTCATACTGTACTCAGACAAACTACAATTGCCTGCCTTTTTCATACTCACCACTCTGCAGCATCACTCATATAGATAAATAGATACCTCACAGAATCATAGAATAGTTAGGGTTGGAAAGAACCTTAAGATCATCTAGTTCCAACCCCCCTGCCATAAGCAGGGACACCTCACACTAAACCATGCAACCCAAGGCTCTGCCCAACCTGGCTGTGAACACCATCAAGGATGGAGCATTCACAGCTTCCTTGGGCAACTCATTCCAGTGCCTCACCACCCTCACAGGAAAGAATTTCTTCCTCATATCCAATCTAAACCTCCCCTGTTTAAGTTTGAACCCATTACCCCTTGTCCTGTCACTACAGTCCCTGATGAAGAGTCCATCCCCATCATCCCCATAGGCCCCCTTCAGATACTGGAAGGCTGCTAGGAGGTCTCCATGCAGCCTTCTCTTCCTCAGGCTCAACAGCCCCAACTCTCTCAGCCTATCTTCATACAGGAGATGCTCCAGTTCCTTCTCATCCTCATGGCCTCCTCTGGACTTGTTCCAACAGCTCCATGTCCCTTTTATGTTGAGGACACCAGAACTGCACACAGTGCTCCAGGTGAGGTCTCACGAGAGCAAAGGGCAGGATCACCTCCCTCGACCTGCTGGTCACGCTCCTTCGGATGCAGCCCAGGATACGGTTGCTTTCTGGGCTGTAAGCGCACACTGCAGTTGGCTCATGTTCATGTTCTCATCAACCAACACCCCCATGTCCTTCTCTGCAGGGCTGCTCTAAATCTCTTCTCTGCTCTTATCTGCCCATCATTCCCCTGCAATACTCACGCTGAGACACGCAACAAAGCACAGGCACTTCCATCTCCCATAAGTATATCCAGGACTATTGTGAATCCTATCAAAGTCTGGATGCGGCAACTAACCCCCACAAGTCATCTCCTCCATATTCACCAATTCTCATGATGCACAAGATCTCACAGCTCTCCTGTCTCTAATTCCAGGTAACTCTTAGAACTTTCAATACCTTCTTGGCCTGCTCGCCAGTCACCTTCCTCAGAACAAGCATAACTGTTTCCTCAAAGAACACTTCAACATTTTCTGTCACTGAAGAGGGATAAGAACACAAGAAAGAAATTCAGCGCCTGTTAACCTCACTCTTATGACGCGAAATTACCAAACAGCACTGGACACCAAAGATCCCTCTTTTGCATTTCACTAACTGTGCCTCACTGTCTTTGAATTGTGCCCATATGCCTATCAAGCAATCATCTGTAATTATCAAAAAGGGTTGAGAGTTCTCATATCCAAGTTTCTCCTTTTAAAAAGCAGGCTGACCTAGACTCACTAAGCACTTTTGTAGCTATGGTGAGACGTGGAGTCCACACTTTATTGCATTATTTTACTTCTATTTAGTCTGCCTCCTGCTATTGAGAAGAATCAAATTAACTGAGGCCAAAGAAGTTACCTTGCATTACAGGGGTGTTTTTCTTTTCCTTAAAGTAATTTCAAGACTAGTCAGAATAATAACATACCAAAATGGAGCCGTAAACGATGGTCAATATAATATTTGACAAATTCCTTCATAGTTTTGCTCATTGTAAGTAGTACGATAGCATTTAAATACAGAATAACTATAAAAATGAGCGATAGGAGATATCAAATTCATGCAAACCTTTCACAGTTCTATAAAATTATGCAGGCTTTGGAGTTTAATCTCTCTTATGAAAACTGGAAACTAATATAGCCAGGGCATCTTTCTAAATATAAACCACTACCTGCATAGCTCAGGATTATCAACCAAGGAAAGAGCAACAAAAATTGGCCCAGACAGCAAAGAAAATATATTAAGTTCTCTATGCAGGTTGTAGAAAGGCAGAATAAGATGGTGCAGAAACTGCATGCACCAACCCAAAGTATGTAATTATCTCACATATAAACCAGACAAATCCAAATTAAAGTAATTAAATACACTTGGAAAACAAGCATTAAAAGAATTGTAACATGCCATGTCCTTGCAGCCATGGTTTTACTCCCTTGTTTATCTATCCCTTGACCCCAGGATAGAAGTCTCTGGGGAAAGAAACCCAGTACTGCATGGCGGACCAAAACGGTGCATGCTGACCTAGAGAGTTTACAGACAAATTTAACACATACTTTCTATGCTTTTAGCTCATGATTTTGCAAACTAAACATTATTTATTTTCATGTAGTTTCGTGTCACAGTGCTTGGTTATTTCTTTAAAGAAATGATAACAACTGCTGGGTTTGAGGGGTCATGTCTTCAAAGCTCAACACATTAACCAATCTTCATCAATGTGAGGCTCAAATCCCACTTCTCAAAAAGAAAAGGGGATTTTTTGGTGCTCTCTCCAGGGTTTATTTTTCTTTCAAAAATGACTTGGGATTTGATTCATTATCTTCCACTGGGATTTCTAGCAAGGTTATGGAAGTGTCTGCAACAGAAAAGGTGGGCCACACAGCAGGCACCATTTGTACTGCCTTCCTGCCGATGCCATATTTGCTACCATGCCACTTTGACTGCACACCAAGAAATTACAGTACCATTTGATTTGAACAGAAATAGGTTGAGAGAGGAGAATTCACCATAGAAGCTTTCACAACTCTTCCCCAAAAGATCTGCTTGTTGCATACAAGCTCATCTCAGTGACATCTGGCAGCATTTTATGAAACATCCCCATCTCATGAGCCCAACTGATGCTGTAAATTTCAGTCACCCTTGCCTTTGAGAAATGCTAATAATGAAAACTCATCAAAGAGCAGCAATAATTTCTACTGCTCACTAGATGGATGCCTTTCTGAATGCTCAAAACTAATGGCAGATCTCAGGGTCTTAAAGAACAGCTGTCAGAGAGAAGTACACCTGCAAACAAACATGCAGTATGCCACTAAGTTTGATTTGTTATAGATAGAAAGCAGCAACTCTCACAACAAACTGGACTGATTACATGGAGAAGTTAGCTAGCCTTCTGTGTCACTTAGAATGATATAACTAGAGAAAATGCAGTCCAAGTATACAAATGGGAAGATTAAAAGGAACTACTTAGTCCCCCTTCCAACAGTAAGAGTGATGGATAGTCACATAGGTTATATATAAATTTTCATTTACATCTAATCTTAGAGACATTGTAGAACTAGCTGCTTTCATAGAATCATAGAACAGTCAGGGTTGGAAAGTACCTTAAGATCATCCAGTTCCAACCCCCCTGCTATGAGCAGGGACACCTCACACTAAACCATGCCACCCAAAACTTCGTCCAACCTGGCCTTCAACACCACCAGGGATGAAGCACTCACAACCTCCCTGGGCAACCCATTCCAGTGCCTCACAACCCTCACAGGAAAGAATTTCTTCCTTATATCCAATCTAAACCTCTCCTGTTTAAGTTTGAACCCATTACCCCTTGTCCTGTCACTACAGTCCCTAATGAAGAGTCCATCCCCATCATCCCCATAAGCCCCCTTCAGATACTGGAAGGCTGCTATGAGGTCTCCATGCAGCCTTCTCTTCTCCAGGCTGAACAGCCCCAACTTTCTCAGCCTGTCTTTGTATGGGAGACGCTCCAGTCCCCTAATCATCCTCGTGGCCTCCTCTGGACTTGTTCCAACAGCTCCATGTCCTTTTTATGTTGAGGACACCAGAACTGCACACAATGCTCCAGGTGAGGTCTCATGAGAGCAGAGTAAAAGGGCAGGATCACCTCCTTTATCACAGGATTAAAAACCAGCTGTAAGTCTCATACAAACTTGGGATTTTTCTCCCACTACCACTGTTGTCCCTAAGTAAAGCTTAAAACAACAGGTAACTAATTAAATGCAATAAGCTGAAAAGATACATTCTCAGGAGTTTGCTTGGCCAAGGATTTTGAATCTGCGGGACAAAAGCAACTATGGGGACTAGAAATAACCCTGTTATGATCAGTTTCATAATCAATACCCTATTTACTGCTCTTGAGATCCTAGGGTCATCATGGTGGTGGTGGTGGTAGAGAATAGATATTTGCTTCCAAGTATAAAATATCTTGATCAACCACTTGAAGGTCAATGCTTAGAAAGCAATATCCAATTATATACTTCATACACACTTGATTAAAACACTATGGTATTGAAGTCAACATCATTATTTGGGGCAAGGGAGAAAACAGGGATGTGTTTAACTATTGCATGTATTTGAGTTTGGATTACATTGACATGACAGTAAAGTTCACATTTACTCTCTGCTAGATGCATTCTAGAAGGCTAGAATATTTGTCCCCAGCAAGCATTACGTCACTGAGCCTGCGTACAAGTGATGCTGCTCCTACACAGATTTTAGTAACCCAGGAAAGCAAGAAAAGCTGTAGGACCATATGAAATCTTTTTTACAGCATCCTTACAATGAGTTATAGCACATAAGAGCCTCCAGGTACAATCATAATGGAAATTATGCTACTCTACATATGTAAACAAAACCCTACAATGCAGCAGTTTGCAATTACTTTAACAATACTGCTATTATTCAAAAATCAAACTGAGCTTAAAAGTAAAGGTAATCTTATCTATTCTTCGATTTAAAAATTAAAATAAAATTTGAGGCAGACTTGAATGTACAGTGAGTGATTTATGGATTTAAAATACTGCTAAAGCTTTGCTGAATTTTTTTTCCAAAAAAGACATAAGAAGACTAGCATATGCAGTGTTCATCATCAGTTCTGTCAGTAATACATCTAAATGTATAAGTAAAACATGCAACAGGCAGTACAGTTGAAAGAAGACTGGTTTTGCTACTATCTAAGCTATTTGTTCAAAATTAACCTCAGTATTTTCACAACAGATTTAGAGCTGGGTCCTTATATCCTAAGTCAACTGAAACCTAAAGGGTTTTACTTAAAAGTCTATTTAAACTGACTGCATATCCCTGACCAACACAGTGAGAACATGCTGTTCTTCACAAAATGCTCTAAAGACAGTGAGACTGCCGATAACAGCTCATGATTAATGAAGCACAAGTCTTTGGTCCTCCAAAGTAAGGTAACCATGAAAAAAAGAAGGAAAGAATGAAAACTACAATCATCCACTCTGCCTTTCACCAAGCAGGAACAAAACAGAGACACGGAGCTGCAGCCTAAGATGTTTCCCCAGCCTATAGATTGAGCCAATTCTTAGCTGCTTCTACCTCAGTAAGCACCTAACCCTCAGGTTTCTTTGTTTAGGAATTGCTCTCCTCGGAGACATACGTCTCTCACAGTTGGCTGTTACCCATCTGAAACTAGTTTACTGATGAAACAACATTAATATTTTGATATCACGCAAATTTACTGGATTATTGAGGAGAGCCTTGAAAATCAGATTATCAAATAATCAAAGCCATCATTCTGTCAAATGGTTTGTGAATTATGAGATGCAGGCCTCATCCTTCTCCAAATGCTTCTTTCAATTTCTATATTACTAATGTGTGAGACTTTTGCATAGTACAATCAATGAAACCTGGCATTTGATGTCTGCCTGAAAGTTAATCATATCTCATGATGAATTTACCAGAAGACACGTAAAGCTAATGGTATTTTCCCAGAGAAATGATTGGAAACTCACAGGTTTCATTGGGACAGCTCAAAAAACCTAAGTCTCGTCATTGACCAAAACACTGAAGGGAGGAATGAAAAGGAGGACAGATAGAGACAAAAAATGCATTTCTGCAGACTTGCCTGTACCAAGCCAAGAAAACTTTGCTGCACAAATCTGGCACACAAACCAACAATAATCACAAGTTAGCCCATAGCCAGGCTTTCATAAGGCTCTTGCACATTCAGTTTCAGTTTTATGACAAGAAAAATTCACACATTGAATTCTTTTTCCCACTAGAAATATATTGGGAATTGCATATTATGCTGGAAATATATATGCCAGGGCGGTTGCTGTGTCTCAAATGCTTCAGTCCTGGTTAGCAACTATGAATTCAGAGGGACCACATGGAGCAAATACATTTCCCCATAATTGGACTTGCACTGAACTACATGATACCATCAGCATCTGTGTTTTTCATACTTTACTTATGAGAATAAATTCTCCTGTTCATTTGTAGACTGTAGTGAGCAAAGTCTTAAAATTCCTTTTAAAAATAACCAGCAGACAAAACTCTCATGCTGCAGAAAGGCCAGATCAAGCATTTAAGGATCTACCTCTTAAAACACTTCTGTTGCTAGTGGCAAGCTAAAGCTGGTATGGAAGTACTACATACATAAACCTGGAGGCTATCAGAATGCTCTGAATTTAATGTAATTAGGAATACGAGCTGGAAATGTGTATGTGACAAAATATGCTTCCTGGGTGTGTACTTCCTGGCTGTTAGAGGTGACAAGAATATGAATGTTAAAATTATCTATACTACAATTACTGTAATTTGTACTGAATAAAGGTGAAGGCTGTTAATGACATGCTTGTATAATAGTATTATAAGGTTTACACACAGAAATGCATTCTAAAACTACTACTTCATTTTTCCTTCAATATTTATGTAAAGATACATGACTAAGGCTAGCAAAGTTCCAGGACAGAAAGTAAAAACTAAGGTCTGCCATTAGTTTGGGATTTATGTTTCAAATCCTATTACCTAAATGCTTTCATACATACTTTTCATTCTGCCAGAAGTATTATTTTAATACACCTCATGGCACGCACTATTTTCAAGTCCATCAATGTTGTAAACTATTTTCACTTTAATCTGTGCCCATATATACAGATACCTCAAAAAAAAACCACCAAGCTTTTAGAGTGTTTATGAATTCTTGGTGCTTGCCCTAAGGTTGTCATATTAAATTCATTACTTCTATTATGTTTTTCCATTGTGTAAAAGCAAAACTACAGTACATATTCTTGATTATTAAAGCCAAAGTATCCAAATTTGCTAGTTAATATCCAGAAGTGTCCTTCCAATCCAGGCTGAACACATCATTTACTTCTTCACTGCATCAAATTTTCAAGTACAGAAATACATCTTTAAATATTGCCATGGACTGTGCTCACCAAGGGTCATAATGCTCCTAGAGGCTGAAAGAACCTAAATGGAATTTCCATATACAGACAAACCTAAATGTTCTACAATAATGAGACAGCAGTTGTTGCAAGATTTGTACCATCAGGTTCATTAGTATATGCTATACCATTCCCTCCCTAGTACATACAATTTTAAATTGCATCTTGGCCACAAACATCCGAAACATCAATCTCAACAATCACTGAACCCGTGAACTGACTGGGACTTCGAACACTGCAGAATAAAAGCATTACAGGTTTCAGAACAAACTCATTGCAAATATCATCTTAGAAGTTTTTAGCTACAGAACTTACAACTGGACACCAGAAGCATCCAAATGTCCAGAAGTTTGCATTCAATGTGAGCATACTACTTAAACACCATATATTAATTAAATGTACAGTTGCTTATGCCAGTAAATGAGAAAATCCAATGGTAAATCTGGGAGAGCTTCAGGCCGGCCAGCTCTGATGCAACAAGCTTTTGACTTGTGCTGCCAGAGTGGTTCCTAAGCTCCAGGAGCTCAGTAGTTACATGGCAACTGGCTTGCCAGCCCTGCAAGCCAAGTACCTCAAAGTTATTGCTTCTTCATCCTTTTCCCTTTCAAAGTAATCCCAGGAGACTAACATGAATTTCCCATTTAATGAAACACTACAGCTGCACAGTTACAAACCAGAATCAGAGCAGCCAGACAGCCAAGATCCCAGATGAAATGCTGCCCTACGGGCTCTGCACAAGTCTGCTAACTTAATGCTCTGCTCCTGGTTTAATTTCTCTGTTCCTGAGGAGGGAGGACTCTGCATTTCTGATAAAACTTTCTAAAATCATTTAATAATTACATAAATACACAGAAATTATCCCTGAGGCTAATAGGGAAGGGAAGGGGAGAAGAATAAAAGTCCAAAAACCCCCAGCAACCATGTCTTGAAAGCTAGTCAACAATTGTATTCATCTGTCAGTCATCCTGGACACTGACCCTTTCCAGAATCCAAGAATGCTCTCTTAAAATTAATGGCTTCAGCTCAGACTCATCCCCTCAACACTGTCTGTGCCAATGCTTCAGGTTGAAGGTTTCTTCCACTTATTACTTATCAAAAGCACCAGATGTATGGACCACTTAAAAAGGAAATGGAGATCCTTTCCTGGCAGTCAACCAAAAGAGAAGTACAAAGGCAAAAGGAAAAGGGCAGGAAGATCAGTCAGTGGTGGTTACTTGAACAGTTCATGACTCCTGATTCATCATTAGAGATATGAATTACTCCTAACCAATAAGTAGTACTAGAAAACTACCAAAAAAAACTCAAATAAAGGATATAAAAAGAACTTAAGAAAGGATTACAAAACTGGTATCTCTCCTATTTTAATAGCACACATATACACAGTATTTTGGGTGGTTGCAGGCAGTATGGATGGATAAAACCGGACCTGGCTTCCCTGAGATATTTCTTGTCCCCCTCTTCCAAGAAGCAAAATACTTCCAGCAAAAAACTGAAAGACTACATTTGAGTTTTGAAAAATCTAAAATATTTAAAACTATTAAATAAATTTGCAACAAAGGTTTTTAAATCAATATATTTTCAAAAACATTCAGTTTCCGAAAACCAGAAATTTCGTGCTGAGTTTCTTGCAATTCTTATAGTATGCAAAGCAAAGAGCAGCCTGTTAACTCCCAGCTGACAAGAGCCTCAAGTTCACCCAAACAGAATGATACTCTGTCAAACAAAGAGATGTCTGATAAGCAGAGGATATTCTCTCCAGAAATGAAGGAATAAAACTCTCATCTCATTGACATTAACAAGGAGAGTCTTTCCTCCAGAACACTACACTAAAAAAAAAAGGAAACCAGACAGCATTTTTTCCTAAGAGTTATAAAATACAATCTTTATATCTGTCTTATACTGTGTGTACCCGAAAAATCTTGTCACCTAAGCAACAGTCCCTAACCCATGACATTTGAATCCACGGATGTGTTACTGCAATACATTGTGCACACTCTTTTCCTTGTGAGGAGTAGCAGACAGAGGTATAGGCAGATGACATGGAAACTTTAGCTTGAAGGTTTAAGTTTATGTAGATGCTCCTGCTGTTTCAGATACTATTATTATACACCCATTCAGTCATGTAACATGACAAAAACCAAACCAGCAGAAAAGGAAGCTGGACCAATTACAGCCTAAAAACCTTTAGAAAATTATAAATCATCCTTTTGTATTTTAGACTGTGAAAGATACAAATATGTGTTTATATACAGATCTCCATACATCAAATATAAACACAGGGATTATTACATTCTGTTAAACATGTTAGAATTCAATAGCTTTGGCACTCCTGCAGAAATCTTGCCTACATATGTATGTCCTTATCTCCATGAATGAATCTATAAATGCAAGCATACCTCTTAGCTTCTCTTTGGCAGCTCTCCATAGATTCACTGATATTTTAAGTCAAGAAGCCCTATTAGTAACAGAAATGCCTCAATCATGTTTTCCTTAATACTATATAGATTTTTATGCACATGGAAAGAGATTTTAGGAAGACTGATGGGGACAATAAGCAGAGCCTAAAATGAAAGCTCACAAAACCCGCCTTAGATGCCTGGATGCAAGTGGGAATTAAGGACTCCCACACGAAGGAGTGACTTCATAAACACTGGATTTGGGTAGGGAAAGACAGGTAGACAATTGTTCCTCTGCTGTCCTTTGAAACAGGGAAAAGACAAAAAAATATTAAGAGGAGAGAACTGAACATCACAACCATGAACTGGTGAGAGAAGATTAAGAACGAGGAAAAGAAAGAGAGTCTTAATCTCAAAGTTCACTCTTCTCTGTCAAATACACCATTTACTCCTGTTTCTGACTAATAACAAACAAAAAGTATATTCCTTTATAAAGACTGACACTGAAAACCAAGTATGGTCTTCATTAAAATTTCAAAAATAGCAAGAGAGTCATTAACAATCTAGCAGTGTAAGAAAGCTGAGGCTGGGCAAGTGACAATCATACAGACACAGTTAAATGCTTGGTACTTACTTGCCACTGGCACAATCTTACCCTGCTGCAGCTTCTTCAGTCTTTCAAAATTTGCATGTGACACATTCCAGTTACTTATTCAGTTGTCAGCAGGCACTAAACTACATTAGAAGAAATGTGCAGGTATATAGAATATATGGCATATCGTAAGACTGGAAGACATTAGATAGTTTCTGCTTCTGAAAGAGAGACTTTAATTTTTTTAAACCTTCCTAATAAATCAGTTTGCCAATACATTCCTTTGGGAACTCAGTGGCAGCAACACGAAATGCGAGATCAGCAAATTATTAAAATACTGATGCAGTAACTCAGAGCTGAGCAACTAATGAGCTGTAAAGTTCACTTCTAAAAGCAGGACGCTCGTACATTAAACACGTCCACAGTATTTTCACTGTTCATTATAAATATTAATTTAGAGTTGGATGGTGAACTATATGCAAAATAAAACTCAACTCTGATGGATTCTGATAGCATTGCTTTTAAGGATCAACTTTGTTTGGAATAATATATGGTAACTAAGGATGTAATTTTGCCAAGTTTGGTATTAAAATGCTTTCTAGCATCATGGTGATTCCCAAATTAGGTCAGTGACAGATGAGCAGAAGCAGACAGATGATTTTCAACTTACCAAACAAACTGAACTCTGAACATGAGTACATGTTGCAAAACCAATCAAAAAATTACCATCTATTAAGGCTATTTTAAATAAAGGTAAAAATACAGGAAGCCATCACTCACATATGTGACACTGAAGACGACATTCCTTCAAAGAAAATAAACACCAAATCTTTACTACAGAACGTGATACTTCATCCATCACAATGTTCTCCCCTCTGATAAACAAGGACACAGTCATTTGCAGAAACACTGATGAGTAGAAGAAACCAACTGCATGTTAGGTAGGTTTCTTCTGCTCAAAAACTTGCCATTTCCTTGGGGTGTCTGAAGTCTCAAATCCATAGACACAACACAATGCCCTGTACTACGTGAAACAGAGAAGACAACATCAGTTCTGCAAGGGTTTCCAGAAGAGGTACTTAAGTGACAGTACCTATATAAAAGCAGCAGATGACATAATCAAATGTTTATCTTACTTCTCTTGAACTTTAGTGTGCTTTGGACCTAGCAAAGACATGCATTCTTGAACCTTGCTAGTAATTTATTGAAGGTTGTTGTGGAGGCTTGATAAAGGCTGAAGAAGATACTACTAAAGCTACCTATCTATTATTTCAGAAAGTAACATGACTAAGCATTTCTCTCAAGCATCTCAGAAGCTAAAACACATCACAATTCTTCTCCAAAGCGTATCATATTTTAGGGAAAGTTATATTGACAAACTTCTAGGACTCGGTATTTGCCCTGACTTTAAAAGTTGTTGAGAAGGGAACGGGTAACTTAGTAAAACATACTGTAATGCATTTCCTTTGTGGAAATTAGAGATTGAATTATCTGCATAGTTAAGCAGATAATTCCATTCATGTACTACATGTGAGTATCAATAAATTTACCTAAGACACATACAGCAACACAGAAGTGTCAACAGGAAACAAACAGGAACATTAAACCAGAGAATGCATTGATCTTGCAAAGCGTGACCACAGAGTGAAGGTAATGAAAAGAAAAAAAGCAGCAAAAGAAAATTACCTGTATAAGCTACCTATGAAGTGGAGACTGGAAAACACAGATAAAATCCACAGGAAAAATATTAATCTATTAATTACAGTGAAACCAAAATCAGCTGGGAGGACTCCAAGATGAAGAAAACTATGTCTGTCTGCTCTATGCTGGGATTTTTTCTCAGTCATATGCTTCTGTTAAAGTCTCTGGATGACAGACTTTATTTTGACCTAGTAATACCACTCCTATGTTCTTGTGATTCTTCAAAACAAACAAATAATCCCCCCAAAATCCCACTCCCTCCTGTAAGAACAGAAAAGCCTGAATTCGTACCGTGAATCACAAGTACTTGATTCAAAGAAGTGACCTTACTATGCTGCAGCACACGGGACGTTTTAATAGTGACTTTAAGAACATCAGATTCCTCCTGAATCTGACTACCTCATCCAAGAAGGGTGATCTCCCTCTGACATAACTAACAACCAAATTCAATTGTTCCTTAAAGGGTTATCAGTACCGATAACAGACTGAAAAAGTCTACTCAAATACATTCACCTAAAAAGGGAAGATCAGTCTGCAGAGGGATTCAGGTGGTCCTTTTCTATTTCAGCCGGATGACTGCCTGGCTGTTTGTTCAAGAGTTAGATGCAATTAGGATATTACTGCTGACAGACTATAACTCTACCATCAAAGAGGAAATGGCAATTCATTCAAATCAAAACCATGAGACTGATATTCATTCACAAGTAATATTTTTAAAAGCATTTGTGGAAAGAGAACATTTAATCTTTCCATTCAAAACTCATTTTTACCTTTAAACATTTTCAGACAATCAGAAAAGATAACCTAATTTTCTTTTCTCTTTCTCTTTTTCATTTTATTTTCCTCCAAACTTTCCCTCAGATATTTGGGTCACAGTAATTTCAATCTTTGCTTTTCAATTTGTTTTGGAATGGGAATGATCTTATATCCCAAAATCTCCACAAAACACAGATCTACATATTTTACTCTTTAAAATTCAAGGGGTCAATTAGATTTTAGCTCAAAAAAATACAACAATGAAGACAACAAAAGCATTCGCACACTACTGCATCTCCCTGTTTCTTGAACCGTGTTAGTATTTTTCAATATATTGCCCATGAATATGTGACTCAGGCTTCTTTACTTGTGCAACTCTCAAATCAGGATCATTTCCATTGCTTGAATGATTTATTTCTTTCAATATCCAAGGCGACAAGTAGAAAGGAAGCAAAATGTTAATGATTAAAAAGTTAGATGTGGAAACCAAGAACTGTAATTCGAAACAAAAGCTCAGTGCAATGAACTAAAGCTCTGTCAGGCACAGCTCCTCATATCCTCAATACTCAGTGTCTCTGAGGTGGTCAGAAAGATCAATTTTCCATTTTGCAGAACCCTGGAAGCCACTATTACAACAGGGTATCTGTGGAACAACGCTTTTTAAATGAGGAGTTGTCAGGATGACATGATCTGACTGCAAGTATCTTGCAATGAACAAAACAGTAACCTCCAGGGAACACCAGTCAGCAGTAAAGGGAATTAATGGCTAGAAGCAACACATGGAGTCGCAGTTTCACTGCAACATCCATCCTGTACCTAGCAGCTTTGGAGTTTTAAACTGCTGAAGGGGCTGCCAATCTTACTAGAAGCATCAAGCTAAGAGGAATCACAGAATGGTTTCAGATGGAAAGGACCTTTAAAAGTCTAGTACAATCCCCCTGCAACGAGCAGGGACATCTTTAACTACATCAGGTTACTCAGAGACTTGTCCAACCTGACCTTGGTCACTTCCAGGGATGGGGCATCTACCACTTCTCTCAGCATCCTGTTCCAGTTTTTCACCACCCTCACTGTCAAAAATGCTTCCTTCTATCTAGTTTAAATCTCCCCTTTTTTAGTTTAAAACCATTATCCTATGTCTGATAGCAAGAAGCCCTGCTGAAATGTTTGTCCCCATCTTTTTTGCAGGTCTTCTTTAGGTACTGGAGATAGCAAGAAGCCCTGCTGAAATGTTTGTCCCCATCTTTTTTGCAGGTCTTCTTTAGGTACTGGAAGGCTGCTCTAACATGTTCCTGAAGCCTTCTCTTTTCCAGGGTGAACAAGCCCAACTCAATCTGTCTATGTAGGAGAGGTGCTCCCACCCTCTAAACACCTTCATGGCCTCCTCTGGACTGGCTCCAACAGGTTGACACCCATCAAACACATATTTCTTCACTTCAGAGAGAAGGATGCTCTGGGGGCCCATGTCAAAGGCCTTAGAGAAGTCCATACAGACAGCAGCTGTAGCTCTCCCCTTGTCCACTGATACAGTTACTCCATCATAGAAGGCCACTAATTTGGTCAGACAGGACTTGCCCTTGATGAAGCCGTACTGGCTGTCTAATCCTCTTCCTTTTTGAGTAAATATTATACAAAAACCTTACTTTCAAGTCTCTACCTGCACCCATTTCTACAAAAGAAGTTTCAGCAAAACTTACCTCTGGGTACTTCATCTTTAAAGTTTTATGCATTTCTCGAAAACGACTGTACCGCCTGAATACTGTCCACGTCTCATCCAGGACTGTTATCTGTATCAGACAATACAAAACCAAGAAACAGAAGTAAACCCACACAACACAAAAAAACCATTCAGTATACAAGCTTATCATATTAAAAGGGGCAATTCTTAGTTCCCTTAAATCCATTAGGACTTATAAGTTCACTTAAGTTTTTATTCATTACAGTGACAGAACTGTAATTAATAAGGAGCAAAAAATACTACACAATGAATACACATTTCTCAGACAGAGCTCATTGCTAAATAGAATGGGATTCCAATTTGTAGGGTAAATAATTATATATGCCAGCTTTCAGTAGAAGATATGCCTTTAAAACACTCTTGGTCTGTGTCATCATTATGTTGATGAGCATCCCATTTATCCAAGAAGTTTCATTAAAATCAACAAAATTGCTCCTGTGAGTAAAGCACAGAGCAACAGGAGTGAAAGGGGATAGCAAGCCAACCTTAGCAACAGTTCTTCACAAAATCCTCATTCGAACTGATAAACCAACAAAAATACCAGGGAAAGAAAAATTTCCACTGTCTGAAATAAAATGACTTGAGAGAAATATGTAAGTGGGTTGTAAAAATGCTGTGACTGAAGCCTTTGATTTTACAACAAAGTCCTTCTATAGCTCCGGTGATCCAAGGCTACCAAGAAGCAAAGCTGCAGGGATTTTTCCATGCCACCTAGCAGAGCTGGAGAGAGAGACCCAGTATTGCCTAAACCTGGAAAAAGTGTTGCTTTTTTAGCCTAACAGGGATAATATGTGATATTACCTCTGCCTACCTATGATTTTACGCATGAAGATCAAAATAAGCATTTTCATAAAACACATTCCATGAAGACACAGGCTTCTTTATCTCACAATGACTCCTAAAATTAACAAGTAGTTCCTCACTATTGAGCCTATCAAAAAGTTATGGAGGTAATGGAAGTTGCAATAGAGCAGGATAACTCAGCAGGAGAAAAAGAGATCAGAGCAATAAGTCCAAAGGAAACCAGAATCCACAAACCACAGTTGACAAGTGCTACTCCATGCTTGCAAAAAACTCATCTCTGCTCCACCCTTCTCCATCCCCACTGCCTTTGCTGCTGTATACAGAACATGGAAATAGGGGAAGTCTTTTGGAAACAGAAATAGTCCTGTATCTTATGACATCAGGAACCAGGCTTGGCTTTCTTTTTCTCCTATTTTTGCCTCTATTTTTAACTAAAAGATGCAAGTAAACAAAACTGGCTTGCTCAAAACTTTCCACAAACATTAAAACACAGGTTCTTCTAGCACGTGTCCACAATGCAAATTTATTATTTCTGATAAAACTCATCTTTCAGGCCACCAGCAAGCTTAACTGCACTAGTACACTTGCATGAAAGGCTGTATGTTGTTAAGAGTGTCAAATCAAGTGAATGGATTTAACATGCACAGGCAGCTTTAACTAAAAAGTAACTATTCAGGAATATGCATGTTACACTGATCTTGATCAACCAATTAACCATTTTGTTCTGAGTAACTGCTGTAGTGTAGCTTAGTGATTTCGAAGTGAACATTAGAATGCAATGGATAATCATAAATATATTACTCATTCCTGCTTTCTTTTTGCTTTAGTTCTGTATTTTAATTTTTCTGAGTGGTGGAATTTTGCTACAATAATTTCACTTGTATGATTTTTATTCAAAAATTAATGCTTTTTTACCTAGGGTTGTCACGGCAGCATGCCTTTAAGGGAGCAATCTAGTGCCAAGCATTCAGGACTTTTCCAGCTGCACAGCCTGGGGAAGAGCATGTATGCCAGATTGCCAATGATGTTGCTGGCTGTGCATCTGACAGCTGTCTAGGTGATAGCATGATACCAAACTTACCCAAATCAAGCTGCCTGCAGCCAATTATTTATTAACTTTCTTCTACAAAGTTTAATAAACAACTTGCTGGAGACAGACAGGAAGGAAAACAGCAAAGCCATATATCTGTGCTGCCTAACAACTGAAGGATTTTCTCTGGAGTGTTTTTTGGTGGCTTGGTTTGATCCTACTCAGTGCCTGTCATCCTCTTTGTTTCTTTCCTAATTTTTGTAACGGGAGGTAATGCATTGTAAAATTCTATTGTTACCACTCATATTATTGGTAAGTGCGATTCAAAGCTAAACAAAATCTTCACTAGTCCCCAAAGCTCCGCAATAATGTTATTAGGACAGACAGATCAAACTCCACTCACATAATGAGGAGAATCACAGCACACCTGGCAGACAATAGCATTTCTAGAACAAGGCCTTTTATTCCTACAGCTGAACCAACCAGTTTGGGCTGGGATTCTTTTTCCCCATTTAAAAAAGATGTATGACAGACTACGTGCTCTCTAAGTGTGGGATGGGGATATATGCAGATTTATGAATACACTATCTGAAAAGCTTGAAGTTGCCTAAAAATATCTTGCAACCTTTAGTTATTATTGAAGATATTAATCTGATAGAAAAAGCCCCATCTTCTCTCAACTCTTTTTTCTAATTTAGGTAGATATAGGGCATGCATTGTTTTCCTTACAAACTACACATTAATGAGCACTGCTCCTGTTGCACTCCAATTCTGCAATAGTTCACTGAGCTCCGAAAGAAACTTAGACTAGAAATATGGACATTTTGAGCAGACACACCACAGCATTTGGCTGAAAAGAGCTGCTACTGGACATGGAGAAAAGCACTGCTTTGGGGTGCATCTGCCTGAATCATCTCCTCTAGAGAACTCACCAGAGATGACTGAAAGGCTTGAAACAAGAAAAAGCCAGTTCTGAAAGACTATAAAACAGGATACATAAAATGAGAGAACTGAGAACAACAAGGGAAAGAGGAATAAAAATGAGAAGGCTTATCTACAACTTTCCCTCTTGCCAGAGGATCCCCTGCAAGGCTGTACTTGATTCCAGGCTTTGTTTCCATCATCTGCTCTCCAGAGACCTTGCATGCCTTTATGGGAGCTGGAGTTCCCCCTTCCCTCCTGCCTCGCTGCTTCTTCTGCTGTTCATAGGTACTGTTTGTAACCCCAGGTGCTGCCTGGAACAGATACCAACAGTCTTATCGATACAAAAGCTCTTCCCACATGCTATTGAAAGCACAGCCATGTCTGACTATTCTGCATATCACAACAACATGAAAGGAAGGGGAAAATACAAGAATAGTTTTCTGGTATTCTAATTCAGCTCAAACACAAATATGTTTAGATCTGATTAAGTTACTACTGTTCCATCATGTCTTTAAAGACAACAATAAAACTATCACTCAAACGGAAGGGTTTTTGGAAACATAATCTATTCATACTGAATACTTAACAGCAGACCAGCACAAACAGCTCCATGACATCTTTTGCCCGAAAAGGAGAAGGTGCTATCTTAACTGTAGCACAGCACGCATTTGTTTCCATTTTGAATTCTCTGCAATAGACTCTCCTGGGACTTGTTTGACATATTAAAGTAGGATCTGCATCCAGCGGAAGAACCCGAGTGGACAGACCATCTTGCTGGCCTGATACCAAAGGTTATATATGTCTAGATGTTGAAGCTGCTCTAAAAGAAAGTATTTCTGGATGGTATGTTAGGGTTGAAAGACCTGCGAGCATCCTCTGATTCTGCCAAGAAAACTGCTACTCACTCTCTTTTGGCATACAAAGGAAATAGTCTTACTATTGCATGTCATAAGAAGAAATGTAGATGTTGGTTTTATTTAGAAATTTATTATGTTTGTTCCCCTACACAGCAATATCCCAGGATTTAGCTACAACGACTAGAAACATCTGCTGAAGACTGCCAAGATGCCTAGGATTCAAAAGTTTGGGAACTGTCTTACAATTCGACTCAATCATCCTTTGTCTCTGTCAGATTTCCAAGTACTGTTCCATGCAAACAGGTCAGCCACCCACTTTCCCAAGAGCAAGAGGAGCATGGATGTAGAAGGCTTATTTGAGACATAGCAAAGGACATGAGGTAAACCACACCTGAGCCCTCCCCTGCGTCTGACACATTCTGAGGAGATCACCTGAAAATAAACCTGAATAAAGTAATGCTGAAGCTGGGGATTATTTCAATAACTTGACATTGTATCCTGACCCATAAGGAACGGATGAAATAAACAGATACATGTAGTCTCCCCCCTGCCATGTCTTCCTATTTTCCTGACTTTTTTTTGGGGGGGTGGGGATGGGGAGGAAATCGCTATTCCATGTATTCTGATTTCCCACAGAAAAACATAGCAACAGTGGAAGATTAATACAGATCAAAGCAGAGCTGAGAGCTCTGCAGGGGAAAGGTTTAAAATACAAAAGTTTGTGGAAAGTCTATGGATTGTAGCTTGGAGCCAAATCCAAAAGCAGCAAAAGCAGCCCTCAGTGACACACAGAGACCTGGACAGAAAGGTAAGAGCATAAACAGTTGATCGATTTGTGTAAGGGAATAACAATAAGAAGCAACCCAAAGACTGCCAAACTAAGGTCCAAGGGAGCTTCAGTAAAATATTTAGTGCTCGAATGAAGTTGACAGCAATGAAACACAATTATTAAAGTGATAGCCCTTTCCCTACCCCATGTGTCATCCATTTCTTTGCTTTGAACTTCATCAAAGCAGTTATTTAAGCAGCACTTCCTTTATGAGGCAGCCTAGAGATGGCACAGGAGAGAGATAAAAGACTGTAGTGGCAAGTATGGTAGAACACCCATTCCATACATATCGCTCTTAGCTAGAGCATCTGTCCATTCCATGCTATTACTGAGGTTAGTTAGCAAGTCTTGTTTCTCACAGAAACAAAATACAAGCAACAGAACGCTGGTGTCTAGCTTGAAATGTATTTGTATCTCTCCCTAAATATATCCTCCTGTTCCTTACTGATTATGAATCTCACCCCCTTTCAACACTTTTCTTCTACTACATTTCCTTCCAAGTCAGTCCAAGTCTTTATGCACGTACTTTTTTAAGTGCCACATCATCCTAAGATCTTGCAGACGCTTACATGTGTTTTAGGGATGAGGAAAGAATACTTGAAAGAGAAATCCACCAACTTACTAATAAGAGAAAATACCTTTTTACTTTTTCTGCTTTCACTAACCATTTCCCAGTTTAGTAAATCCCATGTGCTACAAACAGTTGGAAAGTACAACAATCCCTGGGGAGGTTTCACATGCACTTAACTCTTCTCTCAGCACCTCTTTGGCTCTGGGCTTTTGCTGGCCTGAGGAAATTCAGTTCAAAGTTCAAAAGGCAAAGGGAAGTATTCCATCCATAAAAGTGTGCACAGAGGTAAGATCACCTGTCTTAATAAAAGCCTTTGTAAAAGAGAATGTGAGCATAGTTCAAAAATGGTCCTTCACGCCATGAGGGCAGGTCACTCATCCAACTTTCACCAGCTAATGAAGCATCTGGCAGCACATTCAGGGATGATGGCTGCCAACTCTGTCTCTGATGCCATGTACGTCAGTTATCCTACATGTCCACATGCACTGGGAACACATTTCCAATTAGACTTCACATCTTGCTTTATAAAAACACTGGCTTAGTACCAGAGAAAACAAAATGAATATGCATATCTTTCAGCATTTCTGCACAGAGGAAGCCACTAGAATGGAGGAGAAACAGTTTAGAGAAGTGAGACCTTGGAAATGCAGCATGGGAGGAATCAGAACAAAATGAGCCTGCATGAGTCTATGTTGTGCATTTGTGTAAAATACTTTGATTATAGAATCATAGAATAGTTAGGGTTGGAAAGGACCTTAACATCATCCAGTTCCAACCCCACTGCCATAAGCAGGGATACCTCACACTAAACCATGCCACCCAAGGCTTCATCCAACCTGGCCCTGAACACTGCCAGGGATGGAGCACTCACAACCTCCCTGGGCAACCCATTCCAGCATCTCACCACCCTAACAGGAAAGAATTTCTTCCTTTCATTATTACAGGTAACTATCTCAAGTCTAATCATTTGTATACCTGATACTCACATCTCAATAAAGGGCTTCCCTTCAACCAATATGCATTTAATCCTCATTTCTGCAACACTTTCAACTGAATTATTTGACTTCGGATATAGAACTTCTCACCCCAAGAATCTGATTATCAACCTCCTGTGTACAATTGATCCACTTAGACAATGGAAAGAGAACCAAAAATTGCACTTAGTAAACAAAAAATACAATTCAATGGGGTCAGTAAGGTGATTTCTGGAACCTGCAGATTCTCTGGTATGTTCACAGAATCATAGAATAGTTACGGTTGGAAAGGACCTTAAGATCATCCAGTTCCAACCCCCCCCCCCCCATAAGCAGGAACACCTCA